>BHFT01029314.1:0-11972 GCA_004320025.1 Laticauda laticaudata
GTTGGAGACACCCGGTGCATAATGGGCTCTCAGTAGTCGGTCCAACTCTGGCCATGCCATCTGCGTAATGTCCTGAGGTTTGGCCAACGCTTTAGCCATTTTGAACACTGTGGGCCTGCAGTGTGTCAGGAACACGGCTCTCTTCCTTTTATCGGTGATTTCTTGCAGGTCATTGTTCTCGAGGAACATGAGGAACTGGTTGATGTACGATTCCCAGTCCTCTGTCGTTGGGTCGAATGGTGTGGGTGGTGAGTTGCTGCTGGCCATTTTGTCGGTTGGTCCATCCTCGTTGCCACGTGCTCGACTGGTCTCCTTTGTCTCAGAATCCCACCTTCATCACCAGTGTTAAATCGCAGGAAAAGAGACTCGAGACCAGTGTGACTTTTAAGCTCTTTATTTAGTTGCTTGAATCTGCTCTGGCCGCGGAGCCGCAGCAGCCTCTTTTATAGCGGCTGCTAGCGGCTTGCAGCCAATGACAGCTCTTTGAATCCCCCGCCGATCTGGCAGGCCAATCACAGGGTGGTAATGCAAACCAATCAGGATCGCGTTTTAGTCCAGTCAGCAAGTAATATTTATGGTCCAATCAGAAGAGGGTATTTCAAGTATGTTAATATGGAACATTACCGGTTCTCCAGAACCTGTCAGAATTGGCTGAATACCACCTCTGCAGAGAAGGTATAGACTAGGTTACCAGCCTCAGTCATATCCCTGCCAACTTCCAATAAATGACAAGGCCTGCACCTATCAGTTTGCACATTCCTGACCCACATGCTCAAAGTTTAGTTTTATCCCAATCACATTCACAATATTCTCTTCAAAGTTCAGTTTCTAAAGTAGAAACTACTTTGAAAGCCAGCATACTGTTGTCTGTACCCCTTCAATTTGGATTAGGATCATTTGGCACCAATTTTAATTACACTTATCTGGGACTAAGTCCCAACCCAACCTAGTCAGGGACATTTTAATTTCTGAGCAAACATGATTAGACTGCACTTTCAGAGAAATAGTGTAAAGACTGGTCTTACTCTTCTGTCATTACTTTTGGCAAAAAAAGGAAGAAGAAATAAAATGAAAATATACACATATTTATATACTGAGCAGACTTCACAAACTATATTTTCTTCAGCATTTTCTACATGCATTGTACTCAGATTATGGCTGACCATGGCAGTCATTAAAATCAATTTTCTTTTTAATGGGAATGACACCTCCACCAAAGCTGTTATCAAAAGGGAGACATTAAAAAAAAATCACCCCCCTTTGACATAAAGCTTCTAGATTTCACTGTCTCTTCCTCAGTCAGATTCAGTTTTGTTTTCAGTACTGTTTGCACCCAAGATTACAAAATGGAGACAGTTTTGCTCCTGTAGTTTCTCCCCCCCTCCCCTGATGCATTTTCATCTCCAGTATCGGTATTTTGATTAGCCTGGGGCAAACAATATTTCATAGGCCAATTTTTCCTCCCAATGAATAAAATCTACAATGCTGTCTTTCAAGATCTGTCCTGGTAATAAAAGCAATAATGATACATGTGTGCATGTTTTCCAGCAGCTGCAATCATAGTGATGTTACCGGGTCAGGCAGGTGCCCTTTTAAAAAAAAATCATGGCCTGGTTTATATGGATTGTTAAAAGCCTTCCGGTTTTCATAATGGCAAGGCCATGCAAGTTAATGAATGCCACCTGTGCCAATAATTGGATGTGACAGTACAGGGAAGCTCCAGGTTTCAACCAGCAACAATTGATAAACCAGCAAGAGGCACCTTATGCCTGGAAGTTACTTCAAGGCCATTATGCTTGGCATCGAGCATTTCACAAGAATTGAAATGTTGCCTGAACTAACATAGCATTTGATCACAGTTTTCCCCAAAATGTTGTTGTGGCCCGACAGTGGCCAGCGGAGCTGATGGCAGTCTCGGACAGTGAGGAGGTTGGGATGGAACATGGGCCAGTCCTTAAGTCTGGGGAAGGTTCTGATGAGTGCTCTGCATCGGAGACAGAGATGGGGCCAGGGCTGTTTGACAATTATCAACTGCCTTCAGAGAGAGACATCAGTGAGGCAGAAGAGCTGGAGCCTGTTCCCAGTATGCTCATGCGCAGAGTTGCCAGATGAAGGGAACAGCTGAGGAACAAGGGCCAATATGGAAGTAAAGCAACAGGTGGACATTGAATGGTCCCTCCCGTAGAGAATAAAAGAGGAGCAAAAGGGAAGTGAGGCTTTGCAGGAGACAATTAGTTCCTTCTGGCATGCTTGCCAAGTATTGTAGCGTCTGAAAGATATTGGCCTGGCCATGCTCTAAGCCTGATAAAGGTTTGTAATTGGAAAATATCTTGAAAGACTGCTGGCTGGGACTTTGTTGGATAGGATATTCATTGTAGATCAACTACATGAGGTTTATCAGGATGAGGACTCGGCTTTGTGCTATTGGGGAAGCCTAGGTCAGAACAAATGTATGTATCAAATCAAAAGCAACTCTCTGGATTCTGAGAAACTATCGGTTGATAGAAATGGCTTTAATTCACAGGTTTCGCACTGCAATTCAGTCAATCCATTTATTCCATAAATTGTCTACGACTGTCTGTCTGGAAATAAAGTCCAGGAGAAACTTGGTTATAGAAATCCTGAATAAAAATTAGCTCTTGGATCATCGCTCCAGCAGTGGAAATTTACAGCATGATGCAGTAAACTTTTAAAGTAAACAGATTGACTAATAGAATAAGTTATTAAGAGGAACTGATAATATATCACCAACAAATAACTGACTACAAGATTACAAGTTCCCATAAATTAAAGGTAAAGGTAAAAACTTTCTCCTGCCCAGTTGGGTCTCACTCAAGAGGGCATGCTCATCCCCATTTCTTGGCCCAATGGAGGCAGCATTGTCCAAAGATACTTCTGTAGTCAGGTGGTTGGCACAGCTATAAGCCAATGGTGCATGGATTGCTGTTACCTTCTCATCGAACTAGTATGTCATACCCCCATCAGAGCCTGAATCAACAGAAGATGAGCTGGAATTGGAGCAGACAGAGATAGAGAGGGTGGCTTTGTTGGCTTGGGAGGAGCAGGTTCAGTCAGAGACTTTCAGGACTGAGATGGCTTATAGGCAGGAAGGAAGGGAGGCAGGATGACTAGGAGAGGCTAAACAGTGAACATGAGAGACAGAGCTCAGGCGATGAGCAAGGACCACCTTCTCTGATCCTTGAGCATGGAGAGTGGAGAGAAGGCAAAAACAGATTGACCCAACTACTTAGGAGGAGAGTACACTATCCCTCTTCACAAGGCATATCTGGGGACTGAGCCTAAAGAAGATGCTGTGGGGAGGAGCATTTGTCAGAAACAAATGCTGAATTCCTGAAGTGTGGAGTGTCAATGTTTGAATTTTCCTGGATTCCTTTCATTCTTTCTGGATTTCTTGCTTGCAGCTGTGGTGCTCACAACATTGGGCTGGATGATTTGCAGCCAGAGGCTGCTTGAGCTGTGTGTGTGTGTGTGTGCATGATCACTTTGCTCTGAGACTTGCCAGAAACATGGGAGCATTTGGGAAATTTGGAACAATAAAGGGGAGGTTTGCACTGCCAGCTGCCTGTGTTATCTCTTGCCATGCACATCACACAGTATCTCTTTACCGACTTGCATTTCTGTGATTTGGAACTGCTTGGTGGGCAGGAGCTGGAGCTGGAGCAAGTAACGGGACTCATCCTGTCGCACAGTGCTTGAGTCTCAAACCTGGGCTGTCAGCTTTCCAGTTGACAAGCTCAGTGACTTTAACCACTGAGCTATGGAACTAGCTCAGTAACTAGCTCAGTAACTCAGTAGTTCATCCCAGTAACTGAGCCCACAAGTTTGTTTTTGAACCCAGTGGCTGCCCTTCTCTCCCAAATTAATTTCAAGCTGAATAAAGCTAGCCATATTTTTTATAAAAGTAGTAAAACTCTTTGAGGCAGAGTCCAATACATTTCCTATTGGCAGGTGAACCTTTTTCATGACTAATAGAAAGCCACAGGGTACCTTCTGATGACACAGGTGGTACAGGGAGGTTACCACGTGGAATGGACTGATATTTTGGAGAGGAAGTTTAATTGAGAGACAGAGGCAAATTTTGTCATCAAATTTTGGTGGCATATTTTAAGGTACTTAGGGCTTATTAGCTGCTCAACCCTGTTCTACAGGGATTTGCATCATGTAAGCAATAATTCTAAATTATTTTTTAAAAATCCTGACTCCAGAATCCAAGAATCAAGGCCTGTTACTCACTAAAGTGAGAAGGCCACAGTGGCTAACCTATCCCAAACCAAATTAAAAACAGTTTTTATGAAGATGCCAATCTCATACCTAATAGATTTCTGTATGTTGTATATCTGCAATGTTACATGACTGACCATTTCTTAGGAGCAGGACATTTCATTGGTAAAATGAATTCCTTCCCCTTCTCCTTGTGATAAAAGTTGATTGACTTGGAAGAAGCTGAAAGACCAGCTCTAGGGAAGTCCTAAAAGTGTTCCCCTACCAAGATGATTAAGTCCCCTGCTGTAATGGAAAATGGAGGTTGTGAGTAGACGTGGCTTTTAGTTATGGAAAGGGGAAGTGATCCCTTGAGATCCATTTTTCAAGAGATGATATGAACAGATATGGTATCACATGAAGGATCTACCACTTCATCCTGAGAAAATGTATGTTTGGAGGATAATAGCCAAGACATAACACTTTTCGATTCTTTAGCTGAACATGCTTGTCCTGGAACCAATCAGAGCAGAAATAACTCATAATTCTAAGAGATGCTTGAGTGCATTCTTGGTAC
Source organism: Laticauda laticaudata (assembly GCA_004320025.1). NCBI lineage: Eukaryota > Metazoa > Chordata > Lepidosauria > Squamata > Elapidae > Laticauda > Laticauda laticaudata. The sequence goes on from BHFT01029314.1 coordinate 4,799, forward strand.
AATAAATTTCAATTTGTTTCATATTGACATATTCCTATCAACATATTGTAACAGAAGTTACACTGAACAAATTATTACCTTTCAGTACATCCTGCAATTATTGCTCCAATTTCAATTTGGATGGGGTGTGTGTGGCATTTTTTGCTTTTTGTATGCAGCAAGGGCAGTATACTTTCTTCTCTCTAACTTTCCTGCTTCTTTCTTCGATGCTGTCTTTTTCAATTATATATCTGCAGGTTTTTTGTAGCAGATTTTTGGATGAGAAAAATGGGTTTTAAAAAATATTGAAAAAGATCTCTAGCTATACAGCAAAATAAGGTTCTTATGGATGAATACTTTTGTCATTAACATTCCACTTTTGCTCAAATTAATAGAAGTTCCATAATTGAATTAACTGTATTGTATATTTTGTCATCTTCTATAAGCAATAGTATATGGGATAGGGATCCAAAACAATATTGCTTGTCTGCCTGAGTAAACGATTAATTTGGGAAAAGGACAGGATTGTTAAGGGAAAAAAATGTAGATTTTAATTTATTTAGTTAGTTTAGTTTGTCCATCATGTATGAGAAAACAAGTATAAGTATGAACATAACATACATATAAACATAATATATAAACAGGTATAAGTATATACATAATAAATGAGTACGAATAAATGGGAACAGTCGAACAGGGATGGTAGTGCTGGTGCACTTATGCACACCCCCTTACAGACCTCTTAGGAATGGAATAAGGCCCATAGGTTAAGTTTAAGGTTAAAGTTTTGGGGGTTTGAGGATGTAACAACAGAATCAGGCAGTGAGTTCTAGGCATTGACCACTCTGTTGCCGAAGTCATATTTTCTGCAATCAAGTTTGAGGAGATTTACTTTGAGTTTGTATCTATTGTTTGCCCATGTTATTGTGGTTGAAGCTGAAGTAGTCATTGACAGGTTGGACGTTGTAGACAATTTTGTGCACTAAGCTTAGGTCAGACCGTAGGCGGCATAGTTTTAAGTTGTCTAGGTCCAAAATTTCAAGCCTGGTGGCATAAGGTATTCTATTGTGAGCTGAGGAGTGGAGTACTTTGAGTACACAAAAGACTATAGTCTTGCAACAACAAAACTTGAAAAAAAAATGATATAACCTTCGATGAATTGTATGTGATCTAAACTTGAGGTTTAGAAATAGGAAATAATTGATCAGGAAAGGGAAGGGAAGAAGAAAAGGAAAGGAAAGGAAAGGAAAAGAAAAGAAAAGAAAAGAAAAGAAAGAAAAGAAAAGAAAAGAAAAGAAAAGAAAAGAAAAGAAAAGAGAAAAAAAGAGAAAAAAAGAGAAAAAAAGAAAAGCTGATATGGCACAGAATATGCTTGGAAACAGCAGAGATTTGCTTCCTTGACAAGTGAGAATTTGAGTATTTTTTCCTTCTGTATTTTAAGTAATCCAGTTTCCCTCATACAGATTTCTTTTAAATACTCAGTGGAATTTTTCCCTCCAACAAAGGAATGAAGGAAACATGCCAGAAGATAAAGCACAGGAATGAGAAAACCCCAGCAATTCTTTTTGATTTTGTTTGGGAAGAGTAGGAACAAATGTTGTTTATGTAGGCAAGAATAAAAGGAAACCAGTGGGGGCAAGTTAGTAACCTGCCAACTTCAAAGATGAGCAAGCAAAGCAAACCCTAAAGGCCCTGTCCCACTGCACTTACGGATGCAAAGAGGATGTAAAACGTTAAAAAAAGCTTGCCATCCGTTCGAAAACGCTTTCCATCCGTTGTGTACTCACTGCATACATGTTTCATACGCTCTATCCATCGAGCATCCATCCACTGCAATTTCATCTGCGCAAGAAGTTTTGAGCTGCGCAAAACTTTGTGAATGGATGAACTTTCCGCCGCGTACGATGTACATCTGCGACATATACAGGCAACAAATGTTCTATGTCCATTATCATCCGTTAAACATCCGCTGTATCCTCTCTGTATCCTCTGGCCATCCCCTCAACTCACATCTAACTCACAATCGCTGCAGCTGAAAACAGAAAGGGGAGGAAACAAAAGGTGCATGGAACATCAACACAGCATTAGTAGCACGGAAATAGAAGGATGTAGCGGTATGCTATTCATATATAAAGATTAAAATGGACAAAAGTTTGTATCTGGCATGTATCTCGGATATTTAGGAATCTGGAGTATGTCATAGAGTATGTAGAAGGGCACCTTAGCGGACAAAAACTGATATTTCCAATAAAAAGGGGGAAATCATCTGGATCTCAGTATTGAGTCCAGCAGCCATGGTGTACAGACCTCTTCACCCTGGTCTTGGGTCTTCCACATTCATCAATTGTTCTCATACCATGATCATGACACAGTCGTATGATAGCTGTGCTCATTCATCACCAGAACCAAAACTTGTTCAGACTGTTTTCACCTTTTATACAGAAGGAGAAGGAGACGTACCAAGAGCTGTGTGGGGTCTGAGGATGGCATCGTGAGGAGGAATGGAGTTTGGACTGTATACAGTGATGGTGGAGCTGAGGAAGGAAGACCCCCGTGCATTTCCATCACTTCATGCAGGATGCCACCACCATGTTTGATGAACTTGTACAGCGTTGAGAACCCAGGTTGACCAAGCTGCACAACTTCCGTCCCAGCCTGGACCCTGGAACTGAAGGTTGGCACTGCCACCTCTCGCTGGCACCTTGCGCCTTCTGGAGCCACATGACAAAAACGTATACAGTTGCATGGCAGGGTGCCACACAACAGCATTCAGCAAAGTGGTCAGAGAAGTGGTACAGGCCATCAATTGAAGAATACGTGGATGAGCTCTCTCAAGTGCCCCACCAGGGAACATGGCTGGAGGAACTTGCAGAAGAGTGGTATCAGAGGTGGAACTTTCCCCACACTGTTAGGCCATAGAATGGGAAACACGTGGCCTGCAAAGCTCCAGCCAACTTAGGGTCCACTTATCTCAACATACAAGGGCTTCTTCAAATAATCATCCTCTTTGCCCATGGGTCCGATGCTGACTACAAGTTTCATGTACATCGATGCTTCAGGCAACGGTCAGCTTCAATGGCAAGTATACAACGCAAGTGACCTCAAAGGATGGGCTGGAACGCAACCTCATCATGGACTTCCAGCATCCAGACCACCCTACCCAATGACACACACAAGATGTGCACTACTCTCATCACACCTTGGTGATGATGCGTTCTCCCTCAGAACCTACCCATGAAGCTGACATTCAGATACCTCACCCGTGAAGGAGGATCTTCAACTGCAGGCTGTCCAGGGCAAGACGGGTGTGTGGAGAACCTTTTGGCATCCTGGCCACACAGGTTCCAGATTTTCTCACCCCATGCAGCATCACCACAGATGTGAGGAGCATCGTGAAAGCTTGCTGCATCTGCACCAATCTCATTTTGGCGTCACCCGCTACCAGATGTTGCAGAACAGATTGTGGGACCATTCAACAGGAATGGACATGGAGCCTGGTGATGGAGGCAAGGACGGAAACCTGCATAGACAACTGTTAGATGTAAGGCCCCAAAAGAGCTTCACGTGAAGGGAAGAAGCAGTGCCAACCTACTGAGACACTGGTTGGTGACAGCTCCCCAGCTGAGCAGTGAAGGCAAGACAGATGATAGATGCTTAATGGATTCTTGAGACTGTTGCATAACACTGATTAGATTGTGCCATGTATGTTGAGTGGTCCTACAACAAAACAGGGCATTAATAAAGACTTTGTTTATTTTTAAAATGTGTTGAATTCAATGAATAAATTGTTATTGATAAAAAGGTCATATGTGTGGAGCTTGGGATGGGGATCGTACAGTCCCACTTATGTTGCACTGGAGGTTTATCTATCCAAACTATCCTATCTTCTTCCACCAAGCATGCAACCAGGCTTAAACCATTTTTTCAAATGTTTCACCAAGCACTTTTAAGTAAAAAAAATGAACCAAGTGTATTAAGCAAAGATAACATTTAATTAACTTTCTTAGGTAGAGCTTTATGAACTTTATTAAATAAGCAAAATGAACCAAGTAAAGTGTAATTAAGTGTTTTAAGCAAAGATAACCTTTATTAACTTCTTAGGTAAACTTTATGACTTTATAAAAAAAGCAAAATGAACCAAATAAAGTGTCTTTAGCAAAGATTAAACCTTAACAAGTAAACAACCTCAGTTTCTGAGACTATGTCTGATCACTCTAGTCATTGTTCAATGGTCTCAGCTGTTAACGGGCAAGGGACTGTGGAGTGGCTGTGGCTTGAGTGCTGCGTCTGAGGCATCCGATTGGGGTGCTTGGCTCCTGAAGGGTAAAACAGGGGAATGGTGTGTTCAGGAAGCTATTCCGGAGAGCTGACTCAGTCCCATGAGGTTGAGAGTTCCTTCATCAAGGACCTGAGATGTGAGGCCCAAGACTGATGACAGATTTGTCATTTGACGGGCCTTGCGTGTGGGGTGGAAGAAGCAGCGAGTGCTAGTGGGGCTGTCTGGTCTGCAGCTCTGGTTGAGGACTGGGGTCTGTGGCGGCGCATGAACCTGGGCCTGCACTGGGTAAAGGGTCTGCTTCTGTTGTGGGAAGTCCTGTGTAGTCGTAGCCTTGGTAGGTGAGTGGCTGCTTTTGAAAGCTGGTGGAAGGGCTGCTGACATCGCCTGGGGTGGAGGAGCAGACCTGACGTGGGTAGAGAAGCTTTAGCTGGGTGTCTTGAGGTTGTACAGAAGCTGCTGTGATCTTCTCGCTTCATCACCTGGGTGGCTGGCCTCGGGCAGTTCTCCTGAGGCCTGGGCTCATTGTAGTGATGAAAGGTGTTGCGGCCGAGAATCCTCTGTCCAAGTTCGACCAGCTGAAATAAGAAGTTCTGTGCTGGTCTTCATTGTTGTCCCTGCGATCTCCAACAGCACGTGTTGGTTCTGGCCTCCATGTTCCTGCCTCTCTGCCCTGCATCCTCTGAGGGGGGTGGGAGGTGGGGTTTTGGGTTGGCTCTGGTGGCTGCTTCTTCTCCATTGTCCCTCCCCCCCATTGACAGGGATCCCTCCAAGTCTGCTGGCATGGAGAGTGCAGCTGTCCGGGGGCGTGTCTACTGCCGGGGGTCTCTCCCTTTTGAAGACACCTGGCCTGGACAGGTAGCTGGTCTTGGCTCGGAAGTGACTGGCTGATTGTTGGCTATCTGAGGGAGAGGGTGTCAAGGGGGCTGCTCCTCGGTGGCGGATCTCACTCTCCAGGAAATTGCACTTGGCCATGACCGTACATCTCCCGAGTCAGGTGAGCTTGACACCGGCCTGCCTGGAGTTTTTGAGTGTAGCTGCCATACAGGTGTGTCATAGGTGCTTTCGCACCATCCAGGAGTACTTTTGCAGTGTACCCCAGGCTCTCTGCCTGTCTCCTTCAGCTGCCTGCTTCTTCTTGGTATCCGATACAGTCCTTGGCCTTTCTCCAGAGGTACTGATCTTCCTTCAGCCATTCCAGGCACGCTCATCCTCAATAGTCCTCGGAAACTGTATTTGTTTCCCTCTCTCCTTCTCTTCCCGTTGCCTCTTCCTCCCTAATGGCAGAGCTTCAGCAGGCTCAGGGGCTTGAGCAGCAAGGGCCTTCCGCCAGCAGGGCTTTGAGGGCCTTGGGGCCTGGTCCACCACAGCACAGCAGTACAGTGTTAGCAGTAGCTTCAGAGTCAGTTCCAGGTGGGAATGCTGTTTCTGTCCTTTCTTGCCAGGGCTGGAACGAGTAGGCACGGGCTTCTTTCTTGTTCCCTGACTGACGAACCATGGTGTTCCTGCTAATGTTTGTTGGCAGCCGTCGTTTCCCCTGCAATGCTGACTGCATACGTTGCTGACATCCTTATATCCGCGGAGCTGATGCAAATTCATACTCCGCTGCATGAACATGAACGCTTTGCATCCGATATACATCTGCGCGGCATCCCCTTTGTTTCCTATAGGCATCCGTGATGCATCCGCTTCCTCCACTATGTATCTGCCCCTTCCGCTTTGCTTCTGCTTCGCAATTCTCCCCTGGAACCCATTCGGATATGTCATCCGCTTCCATTTGCTTTCATCCGCTAGGCTTCCTATGAACATCCGTTTAAGATCCCCGCTACATACTACCCACGTCCGTTCTTTTCCGTTCTGTTTATGCAAATTTCACCACTTTTTGGAGCGGTTGACAATGGATGGAGCCACCCCCGAAATTTTGCTTGTTCACTTTGTCCTTTATGCATACGTTTTGCATCCGTCGGCCAGTGGGACCTAGCCTTAAAGAAGTAAACAAAGTTGAGCTGACAGTGTTGAGTGATTTCTAGAGTTGCAAATATACAGGTGAAAAATTAGAATGTATTACAAAAGTTCCTTTATTTCAGTAATGCAACTTAAAAGGTGAAACTAATAAAGGAGATAGACTCATAACATGCAAATTAATTTTTGCACGATATTCTAATTTTTTGTACAAATACAGCTGCACCTGTAATCAGGATACAGAGAAGCTGGCAACCTTGAACAGGCTCAGAAGGGCTTTGCAATTTCCTTGCAGAATGGATGATGTGATGGAAAGATGTGTGTGGAGGAGAGATCATTTTCCTTCTGTTAACAAGGCCCCTTTTCGTTAAGAGAGAATGTGAAGTCTCTTTGTGTGTTAATGGTCATCACTCACCATTCATGTAAAGTTTCTTTGTTACTGTAGTGATATGAGCTGAAGACAGATAGCAGAATGTTGGGTTTTCCTCCTCCAGTGATGGAGTAATATTGTCCCGGGGAAGCATTTGCATGCTATCTGTAAACCATTTAGAGAGAGGGCTGTGAAGCACTGTGAAGTGATATATAAGTCTGAGTGCTATTGCTATTCCTATCAGTGAACTTGTTTCTGCTTCTGTATGATTCTGGAATGAATTTTACAGCTAGCCTTTGGTAAACTATTATATTTCAACTTCAGGGTTCCATGCAAAGTATGGGAAAAGCCATTGTGAGGATCTTTGAGATCATGACAGTGTAGCAAAAGCACTTAGCCTTAAGCCCATGCCACACACCACCAACAAATGGAAAGAGGATGTAAAATGGAGATAAACACTTGCCATCCGTTGGTTAACATGATGCATCCGTTCTGTACTCACTGCGACCATTTTTCATACTCTCTATCCGTCCAGCATCCGTCTACTGAGATTTCATCTGCTCAAAAAATTTTGAGCTGCACAAAAC
>BHFT01029315.1:0-39374 GCA_004320025.1 Laticauda laticaudata
ACACTCAGCTCACAGCCCCCCCCACTTCTACACACGGCATATCAACAATCAAGCACTGCACACTTCACCAACACACACACAACACACAAATCCCCCCCACGCACCAGCGCCATCTGCCACAGCGACACACACACAAGACAAAATTGACACGCCTCCGGCGCACAAACAGCAAGGCAACTACACATTACCGCAAATTCCTGTACATCCATGCCCGGCCAGCATACATTGGCAGCCAGACCAATAGAGCAGAATAAGCTACCACCACCGCCCCCCGCCTACCGCATGAACAACACAAAACACCCGGGCAGTAAACAGAAGCTGCGGAACACACCTCCTCACTAGTCCCGCACGCAACACCGTGAACCACAGGCTCACAACCACTCACATCAACTTCAACTGCGCGCCCGCACCAAACCTACGCCACTATAGAAAACCCTCAGCCAACCAGAATACATCACGAGCAGCATCAAGCTTCGAAACAAACATCGACCAGCACATGATCAGAAGACGCAATGATTCAGCCAGACGTAATCATTTGAGCTCGCCATCTAACTACGACAGATCTCCAACACCACAAAACAGACCCAAACACCTGAAGCAGGCCAGACCAGACTCCTCTGATGCCTCCAACTCCAAAAAACACCGCCGCACACCTGCAACACAGACAGCACTCCCTTGATGCCTCACAACTCAAACACCCCCACACCAGCGCACCCCCAGGTGAAACCCAGCTTGTTGATGCAAGAGCAGCCGTCACCTTCAGCAACCGAACGCAAGAGCCACTTGAAAGCCTCCAACACAAGCAACCAGAGTCGCTGCCAGCCCAATCAACAGCCACAAACAGACAGCAAGAAACCAGAAACACCAATATCAAACTCCAAGTCGCAATGACACAGACCCAGGTTTAATCAGCCAAATCAGAATAGACCAGCCCTCAAATTTGAAAGCAGAAGACTGTGAAGAACAGGCACTTCCATACAGAAGCCTGATGATAGGCAGAATGAGCATCTGCTGAACAACGTTGCTGAGCAAACAAGACTTTAACTAACGAATACAATGAGGCTACACACTTTCAACCAGAAACTCAAATCGACGTGAGGACTAATACGCCCGAAGAAGCTAAACACATAAAATGTAAGTACCTTGTCTACGGGCCCGCGAGAGCTAAAAACATATATATATATATATATATAATATATTATATACTATAACCAAAAAAAAAAAAACTATACTTATATATATATATATATATAATAAATACTATATTAATAATATGTTTTTATTTTTTTAGTTTTTTTATTTTTTTTTTATTATATACCATAACCTACTAATCTGTATTGTATCGTTAGTATGATATGTTATGGTGTATAGAGTATAACTGTATAGCCAATGTATATGTATACTGACACTACCTGTACACTATATATACAGAACATACACAGACTCTTTCTAAATGTTTGTTCAACTCTCTTCTGCTTCCTTTTTCGGCTGAAGACAAGGCATAGATGTCATATACCGTCATTTGATCTGCAGCATTATACCTTGGATCATCTGATTTCATTTCCTATTTCTCTCACAATCTAGTTTGGCCACTCTTAATCTCATAATAATCATACACTTTTCTGCAAAACTAGTCAGGATATAAATCAGGCATTAAGCATCATAGTGGTTCAAGTATTCTGAATGCTTAGTCATATTGACAGCTTTTAAAAACAAATACTAACAATATAATTGGCTACTATACAAAACCAAGGGCAAAAACAACTGGCCTCTCATTTTTATAGGGATAGTAATAAATGTTCTCTCGAACTCAATACTCATTGATGTTACAAAACCTTTCTCTGACTCCAATTTTCCGCATTGTTACTACACTTCTCGTTCTCGGATCAGATAGAACTAAAAGTTAAATTTGAGCCCTTGCTACAGTTGCTTTTATTATCTGACTTGAACATTACTGAGCTAGGCTATCCTTCAAGATCATGAAAACAGACTCCTCATCCCATAACCCTTTTTATTTAGGATTCAAAAGTGACATTTCTCTCCAACAAAGTCCTGAATAGCTTGTGCGAGAGATTTCACACTAGCGACCATTTATGCAGGTAAGGCTTGCCCACCGGCCGATACCTTTCCAAACACCATCGGCTCGTAGGCAGAATTACTGGTGGCAAGAAGCCATAGGAAATAGTTAATCCACTGTTTTCACCCAGCCATAAAACAGTGCGCCGCAGAAATTCTGCAAAAAAGCTATCTGTCCAGCCCTCTGCAAACACCACGTTCCTATTACTTCATCGCCTAGGGAGGCGCAGGACCATTCACATGTCGCACTCCTGTGCCCTCTACGTCCATGAGTTGCGCACCTTGTTCTATTCAACGTGTTCATCTTTCACTCCTGGGCAAGCTCTGCGGCACATGTGGGCACGCTGGGCCAACAGGCTCCGGCCAGTTGTTCTTCTCCCAGTCTGATCTCTGACTCCAAAGGGCAGTTGGGATAACTATCCAGACGGCCCTTGACGACGGCCCCAATCTCTGCCTCCAAATGCAGCCACGCACCTCATCAGAGCTCTGCCCAGACTCCACGGACTCGGCCGGCATAGTTCCTTCCCCCAATGTCCTGTCAATGTTCGTCTGGCCCACCAGCTCCATCCATGGGCTGGCTCGTTCGCGCGCAACATGGTGCGCCACAACAACTGAAATATTATATATACTAAATTGGACAAAAATTATTTTCATTAAAATTGTACTGTAGTTGCAGTCATTTGATATCATTGTCCCAAATTTGAAAAATTAAATGCCCCAAATTGGGAAAGTGCTTGATAGTTTTGAAAAAAATTATTACAGGTCGTTCTCACTTTGCAACAATTTATTTAGCAATTGTTCAAAGTTACAATGTGGCAGAAAAAAGTGACTTACAACTGGCCATTATGTTTATGACTATCACAGTGCCCCATAAAATATGATCTCAATACAGGTGCATGGGAGCTGTTGCACAAATACACTGGTCGTCACATTTTCAACCTTCACAGTTAGCTACTGACAAGCAAATTTAAAGTGGAAGTTGGCAGGAAGTCACAAATCATGGTAACATCATTTAACAACCAGATGTGATTTGCTTAATCAATACAACTTTTTGAACTCAGTTAAGAAAGGTGATCACAGGATATTTCACTGAACAACTGCTTTGCTGAGCAATTTAATTACTAGTCCCAATTATGGTCATTAAGTAAAGATTAGAGGTATTGCACTTATATGGACTTGTATAGTATACAACTGTATTAAAGATGTTTGAAATCAAAACTCTTCAAATACTTGCAAAGTTTTATTTAGATCTGACCTTTGGGAAAAGTTGTGACTTGCCACATTTTTTCTCTTCACATTGATCAAGACAAGATCTTNAAAAGTTGTGACTTGCCACATTTTTTCCCTTCACATTGATCAAGACAAGATCTTAGCCAAAAACTTTAAAACATAACTATTCAGCTGTAGATTCCATGTACAATCTACTCTTAATTAAACAAAAGTCCTATATCTAAGTCACAGAATTATTAATAGACAACTGTTGTTATTTTTAATTTATCATGATAAAATCTAACTCTAGAGCCATGATGCTTCCTTTTCAGTAACAGTAGTAAAATTGTATCTGCGTGCTATAAGTTGGTACTCCTGAAAGTTCAAAAAGAAAGTTGAGGTAGTTGGAATATTCACTAACCAATATCTGATACATAGGTTTGGAAGGGACCTTTGTGGTCTTCTAGTCCATCTCCTACCCAGTGTAGAACCTCATTTTATCATGAACAAATGGGTTACCGATATTTGCTTAAAAACTTCCAGAGATGAAACTTGGAAGTTTCAGGAGTCAAGGTATTCCACTGCCTAATAGCATTAACAATCAGGAATTTGGCTGTTCAGTATGGATTGCACAGTGGTTGTGCCCATTCTATTATCTAGCAGCAATTATCAAAAGTTTTTATGCCCTCTTGCTTCAGTGTGTAGAATAGTTTGAAATGGCTTTGCCTTCATAGCAACTATGAGCATGTCAGAGGCAATGTTTAGTCACACCAGACTAAATCTGGTTTTAGAAACATGAGATGTCATCTGACAATTGAGGATACTGACATCTGACCTTTTTCCACAGTCAAATCACTTCCCAATGGAACTGTAGATTGTGAATATCTTGTCGCTTTCAGAGGCAAAATACACATTTGATTTACTTCAAGTATCTGATAGATCATGGAGCTTTTCAAAAGATGCTTAGGAATTTTCTTGACAATTTAGCAAGCAGTTCTGTCATCAGTGATGACAGATGACCAGTGATCTTGATCCATGATGCCAATTATCAGATAAATCTGTGAAGAAAAAAACTGCTGCTTTATCCAGTTTTTATGTTCTATCTGTTCTATGTATTTTTGTAGCTGTTTCTGATTCAAGCATTTCATTGACATCTTCAACTGAGCATACAACAACTGATCCATAAAAGCTTCTAAATAAATATGACCTGGGCTTTTGACATGATTGCACCTGTGGGGCCTCTTCCCAGTTTCCAATCCATTGTCCTCAATGCAACTGAAAATTAAAAAGAAGTGAAACAGCCATNCCCAGTTTCCAATCCATTGTCCTCAATGCAACTGAAAATTAAAAACAAGTGAAACAGCCATGCTAGCATAAAATCAAAAGCAAATAGTATCTGTCTGTGTTCAAGCTCTTGCAGTGCACTAAGGGTGCCATGTGTGTTATTTTTCACTCTTACTTCATCTGAATTTCAGGAATATATCCCCTTTTAGAATGATCCAGAGCTTTTGGGGGAAATTGGGAGGGGGGAGACATTTGCAGACTGTCCAATTAAGTTGAAGGTAAAATCATTTAGATTTCTTCAAATCTGGATACTAACTGCTTAGACCCACGTGAGAGGTGAGGTAAAATGGGTAATATCTTGCAATGTGATCTGGAATTTATTTGGACTTGAAATACCTACTGAAAAACTTGGTTTACAGTTCTTAGAGAAACATCAGACATGTAGGGGTCAAGTGAGCTTCTGGAGCACTGTATTCAATATTGGGATTCAAAACCTTAAACTTATTAAGTTTTCATCAAGTTTGTGACATTATATTGTAAATGTGTTAATAATTAAAATAAGACGGTTTTTTAAAATGTTTTAAATACATACCACACTACTTCTGAACAATAAGCTAAAAGAGCTACATTAAACAGCTTTCACAATAATTATATTGTATTGTATATTTTTATTTTGGTCCTTTATTGGGTTTGCTGGTTTTATTGGACTTGCTCTATTAGGGACTATGGACAGGAGCTTATTAAGGCACACTATTTTCCAAATTGAGTTCTTTACCCAACTCGATACTAAATACTGTCTGGATAGATTATTCTCCCAGAAAAGTATAATTTTAGAAGTTCTTGACTTGACTATAGAGAATTGCTATTCTGCAAATATTTAGCCTACTTATACATTTAATTTAGTAGGAATAAGCAAACATCATAATATGAATATGAACTGGTATGCAGCTGAAGATTGTCTTGACTTTGGAGACCTGTTTAGAGATTAGATGAGTCAGATTTCCTTCGATCTCCAATGGCTGGAGAATGATTCCTCTGACTCACTGACAGTTACGAAGAACCTGATAAGCAATAAATTTTCGCTGCTTTAAATATCTCCATGCTAAGCATAATTCATAAATCTATATATCATTTTCATAATCTTAAGGAATTGGAATGGAAAAATTTAAACCTTCATAAACATTGAACATTAGTAATAAAGCCTTGTCTTTTTGAAATCTTTGTGATCATTCAAAAGATGTCTGAAATATTCAAGGCAATGTTCTCAAAGCAAAAATAGAATTATTTTTATAATCCTGGTTTATTTCCATATAAATGTGTATTTTCAGTATCATTTTTTTAAACTAAGTAACATCAAAAACGAATCACTTTTGGGTGCAATTTGTTAAAAATACTGTTAAAATTTATAAATTCTATTGTGTCATTTATAGTAGCAGTGTATTTAAATTCCTTATTTTACAGATGAGAAACTAGACTTGTAACAGCTCAAATTCTTTCAAGTGTATAAACAAGGACCCTTACTGTCCTAAATATCCATTCAGCACTATGCATTTATTCAGTGAAATCTGGATTATTTTGCTTTAACAGTAATTCTTGTTTCTCTTAACTAATTTTAGTATTTGAAATATTATCACACTTACCAAGGTATGTTATATAGACTAGCCTACAGCAGATATTTATGTGCTAATTATGAACTCATGTTCAACAGTAATTATTTTTTAGTTTCTGCCTAAAAAGGTAAAACTAAATGAGATCCCTGAAAGGCTTAAGACATTCAGAATCTCTTTCTTTGTAGAACTGGATTTCACCATTTATAAATCAAAAGTTATATTAATTATTAGCTATTTCACTGATACAATGAGTAGATTACAAGGAGACTTTCAATTATTTATATATTTCTGTAACAATCAATTATTGCTGGTGGCAACTCTAAGCTAGTGGCAACATTGTGCCACTATGGATAGATTGTATCCAGAATCTGTAATGATTATATATACCCATATGTGTACAATACATTCAGTGTTTTTATTTATTTCATATTTATATATTTTCTATTATTGTTATTTTACATTTGATTTAAATGGGATTATAAAGCATAAAGTTATAAACATAAAGCAAAATATTTGACCACAGTAGTTTTGTGATAATATCTAATTTTTTTTATTTTGTAAGTATCTGAATTATGTGAATTTCTGAATGGGAAAATATCTTTGAATAGACTAGGGTTACCAATATCTGTTAAATTATTTGTAAATATTGGTAGAATAAAGATGCACCCATTAGAAAATTTACTGGCATTTAAATTAACATTCATTTTGGAATGTTTAATAACCTGTATATTAAATAGCAAATGTTAAAATTTGGAGGACTTAATCCAACTGTTTTCAAATGGAAAATAATGAGAGGAGGGGAAAAGAGAAACTACTGAATTAAAACTGTAGTTTAAAGAAAATTGACTGCCTAAATGTTTATTCCCTCTGCTCATCTCTTCACTTGCTCAGGAACTGTATGTAACTAGATAGTTTAATAAAAAATAAGAATTATCCTAGTTTTGGGGAAGAATTCAATGCAAATGAAGGCTAATGCCAGCTAAAATATTGGGATTTTTTTTTCATATTGTTGCATGGATAATAATATACTCAACCATGCTTCTTCTTTCTTTGTATATCAGATTTTAAAAATAAAATTTAAAATTATGAGATACCTGCATAGAATCTTATCACTTGCTTATTAGAAGTATAGATACCTTTTACACTAAAGTTTGTTTCTTGCTTGTTCTTCATTTTCATGCTTCATATTTCCTAGCCATTAAATGTAAGCATTCTCTAAAGCTAAGAAGTGTTCTTATAGTGCCATCTATTTCATGCTGTTTCTTGTAAACCTTGAATATTTCTCTTCAGATAAGTTGCATTTTCATAAATTGCATCTTACAAATTTAGTATTTGTATATAAATTAGAATTTAGTTGTTTATTTACGTCATACTTTTAAAAAAAAATAATTTGAGTGATTTAAAAGCACATTCATTTTATTTCATTTCATTTCATGTTTGAGTTGATTTATTCTTTGTTTTATATTTTTGTTTTTTCCTTTCTTTTGTTTTAGTTGTATCTGGTAAGTTGAAATTTTATTGGCCATCTTCTAATCACCGTTATTCCTGTGACTGGACCATCTCTTCCCCCTCTTTATCCATACCTTTCCATATCTGCCAACAAATCATCCTCCAACCTTCACTTTACTGCCTGGACAGACCACAAAAGGCACATTCTACATGAAGTGTGGTAATTTTTGTGGCAAGCATCGAAGGTAATGGCTTGCTTACTTATATTTTACTTTAATTACTGCATTGTTACTTATTTTTATTTATTTACATATATATATATATATATATATATATATATATATATATATATATATATATATATATAATAATATATATATATACACACACACACACACACACACACACAAAATACACTTATTTTTGAACATATACCAATTCTTAAAAATAATGAAATGTTCCACATATAAAATAATCATTCTGTTTTTCCAGAAATACAGTTTATTCTTCAGATTCTGTTTTTCAATAAAATCTTTTGCATTATTTAACTTACAAGCATCATTAAAAGCAATCTAACCAGAATCACTGACTTCAACTGATTAACTATGTTGATTCATTTACTAGTTTATCCAGAAACAAATGAAAACTATTATACCAGGATCAAATTGCTGAGAAAAGGTGGTTTTTGTGTTGGCTTCTAACAAACTTAAATGTTCACAAATGAATAGTTTCCCATTTCTTTCTAAATGAAGCCACTTTTGTCCCTTTGTCTTTCTGATGGTACTCCCGACATTGATTTATTATCTCCTAGAAGCAAGTCTTAAACACTATTTCCCATTCATTTGCAATAGCTTTCCAAGGATGCAAGGCTAGAAGATTTTCATCCTAATAATTTCTTTATTATAGCATGCAAGCTATACAATTTTCAAAACTATTTAACTATATATATTTAAGTCAATGTATAAGTCAATTTAATATATCAATATATTTTTATAAAGAATAGCATTTATTTCAAATTACAATCCTAAATAAAAAAGTTAGAGATTAGCTTAATTGTGATGAGGTTTACATATAAATAAAATTTGTTATATAAAAGATGAATGAATGAGTAAATTAAAAATATTGAGATAATTCATTCAGCTTCTCAGCATTTGCTATAACAAGTAACGTGTATATGTGCATACATTTCATATCGCATTTGTCAGATAGTTATGGAATTTTCAAGTTAATATATTATTAAGCACACACATTGACATTCAACTGAAAGCAGGAAAAATGGCTAAATTAGTCTAATAACAATATAGTCTTTTTGAAAAACATATAAAAGTACTCATATTAATACTTTTTCAATACTATCAAAAATATTCTGAAAATGGCAATGGGTAAGAACAGATTCCTTCAACAAACTCAGTGAAAAGATTCAATAGGATATTAAAACAGTCAGGTAAGACAATGAAAAAGTGAACTTTCTTATTGTAGATCCTATAAGAAGAGAATCTATGTTAGCCTGTTGTAGTCAAAAATATGATACAATCACATTGACACAGGAGCTAAACTGTTGGAATTATATGATGCATTTAGAAGACTGAACTATCTACCCAATGACAAATTAGTAAAGTCAGATCAATTCTTAGGAAAGAAATAGCAACAGTACAAAATGTTACAGCAACCCATAGCTCATTCAACTGATGGAAGCTTAACAAACAAAGATTCAACCTAGAATTAAGGATAAATTTCTGGTCAGTGAGAACAGTTGATCAGTGCCATGGCTTTTCTACAGAACTAGCGGTGCTCTATGACTGGAAGCTTTGATGAAGATATTGGACAGCCACTTATCTGAAATGGAATACTTGAGCAGGAATTGGAGTAGAACAGTGGTCCTCTGACCTTTTGAGAACTAAAAGGGAGGTTTTTCCACAGACCGGAAGGATAAGATTTTGCATGCTAACTGCATCCCACAGATGGGGCTTTGCTTGTTTGCATGGCCTGGTTGCTGGCATTTAGTCTCTATCAGTAGATCCTGGTATATATAACTTAAGGTCTCCTTCTATAGTTTTTGCTTCTGTGCTCTGTAACTGCATTAATAAGATACAGCCCATACTGAACATGATACTGTATTTTTTCAGGCATTCTCCCCATAGATGGAAATGGAGAGCCATCCAATCTGAAGCAGATTTTTAAACAACAATAACATCAAAATCTATTGGAAAAAAATGCTAATATACAAATGAACCCTGCAACAGACACAGCCTCCATGTACTTTTCTCCATAATTATATCAACAGTACAATCAGAGGTTCTACCAAATACACCTACAGGATTAGAAACACGTTTACATATTTTTTTCATTAGTACATGATTACATATAATGCATGTACAGATTCTGTAATACATGCCTTCATTTGCCAGCAATGTTCTTATGCCCTCTGTATCAGACAAACAGGACAATCTTTGCATAAATATTAACAAACATAATTTTCTATGTCCCAAGATATTTTATTATAGACTTTAAGGTAGACAGTTTGGAGAAAGCAAATTGTAATAACATAATTGAGCAAGAGATTGCTAAATTCACATTAAAGAGAAAGAGAAACACAGAGAGAGAGACAGAAACAGAGAGAGAGAAAAAAAACAGAGAGAGAAAGAGAGAGAGAATCAGAGAGGGAGGGAGAGAGGAGAGCCTCATCACTATTATTGTTTTAGTATTTATAATCTGTTTCATATGCAACTTTTATCTGCAAAAACTTCCCTTACCTTCTTCCCCACCTTATCCCAATTTAAATTCTGCATTAGTTGAGTGTATTGCGGAAAAAATGAGCTATAACTCACAGAAGTTTACCCTTCTAATAAAATGATTTTGTTAGATTAATTTTTGAAAAATTAGAAAAGTTTTTATTTGCTTTTCTCATAATGTAAAGGAGAAAAATCTGCATTTTTTTGACCTTTGCTTAGAGAAACAAAACAAATCTACTATAATGCATAAAATAATATGACACAAACTGGAGAGTTGGAACTTATATGAAGTTCTCTATCAAAAGCTTTCTTGGAAAAAAATTGTGCAAAACTGCAGATTAGAAGGACAAGATGTAAGAAGAGCAACAGGCGGACTAGCAGTAGTAGTTCTGAATTCAAACTCTCAAATATTAGGAGAAAAATCAATCAATCAATAGGAGGTGGGTTTCAAATTGCTATATGTTTTTAAATATAATCTGGATAACCATCTGTAAAGATTAGTTTAATTTCTTTCATTGAGTACCATATTATTCAATTCAACCATATTATTCAATTCTATTGCATTCAATCAGACATTACACAAAACCAGAAGCAGCTTGTTATTTGTACCAAGTTAAGCTTTTTATATCTTATGGGGATCTTACTGTAATATTGACATAACCTTGAGGAGTTTTTTGGTAATATCATGTTGGTGATCTAACATATTTCTAAACTCCTGATTGAAATCAGATCTCTAAATATAGTGGTGTGATATTTTTATATGTACACACATACATGTACACATACGCACGCGCGCACACACACACAATCTGTCTTAATACCAAGGTTCAGAATACAAACCTACCATTTAAAAAAAATAATAAAATGGAAGTTTTGTAAGAAAAGTAGAGCAAGTAGTTGACTACCCTGTTTCTCCAACAATACGGCCTCCCCCAATAGCAAGTCCCAGCATGTTTTACAGGCATGAAATGAAATTAAGCCCCTCCCCCCAAATTAAGGCCTATATTAAAACATGTGAAATGGGGGGAATGGTGGGGGGGCTTGCCATGAGGAAGCACTTTTTTTGCACACCCAGATATGGTGCTGCCTGTGTTGACCCCGATATGAAGTGCCCCACCAATGCCGAGGTCAACATCCAAGCTGTCGCCGCCTGCCCGAAGATGCAAGGGGGGAGAATTAAGTCACCCCCGAAAAGACAGCCTAGCTATTTTGGGGGGACTCAAAAAAAAGCCTTATTATAGGAGAAACACGGTAGTTAGTTGGTCAGTTTTTGAATGCTCCTTTGAAATATGTTTCTATTTCTTAAAAATCTTATAATTATTATCATTCTTCTTATTCTCATTGCCATTATTTCTATTATTCTTGCTTAAATTTATTATATCTGTCCACTCCCAAAAACTCTGAGTGACCAAGATGATCAAAATACACCATTAAAGCAATTAAAACCTAACAACAAAACTTAACAGCCCAGACTAAAGAGCATCCAAATGGACAAAGAAAGAAAAACCCAGGAGCTTCATAAATACACTAATCCCAAGATCAGACCTAGGTTTAAGGCCTTGGGTGCCATACATATTTCTGGAGTATGGTGTATGGGAGTATTGATGTAATTCTGGAATATGGTGTATCTGGAGTATTGATGTAATTCTCAATAGAGAAATAAGAGAGAGTAGAAGCATTTCTTTCAGGTTGAAAGAGTATAAAGAGTAAAAGGAAATAATTTCCCTTTATTTCATTTTGATACTGTTCACTCTTTCTCTCTGTCTCTATTTCTGCACATGTTATTTTTAAAAGGCTGCTTTTTATTTATTTTTTTCTCTATTCCAGGTCAGTTACATTAATATACTTAACTGCCATAATTTAATGAAACCAACATAATTTTTGACATTTTGTTTACCATTCCACATAGTGACCATTTGTACAAATAAAACAGTTGGACAATACTGGCAGTATTTATAATATGAAGATGAACAGATGTTTCAGATTTGCTTAATTTATATGCAAGTTTTGTTTGAAGATGTTGACTAAGTAAATCAACAATTTAGTCTGTTTCACTATAGCTTTAATTTCATTCCTTTTCACTAATTACACACACACTCACACAAATTAAATGACTACAATTTATATAGCAGCATTTCTAAGTCTTTGAGTTAAATTCAAAAATAGTTGGTATCCATTTCTACATTAAAATCAAATCTATTTTTAAAAGCTTTTTAATTGATAGAAATTCTCTGTGTCCTTTGGCAAAAAAAACCTAATAGGAAACATTTTTGGGAGTTGGCATAAAGGCTATAAAGTATAGTGTTAATAAAATTTTATAAGCTAGCAAACAAGAATATGTTAGTTTTGGCTATCCTTTGTTATTGAACCATTATTGAAATGGAACACAGTCTTCATCATAAAAAGAAAAGTCGTTAGAAGTTAACCTGCAAGAGATGAGGCAGCCTTCTTTTTAAGTGACTAACCCATTTTATTGTTTATTTCCATTAAAGTTTTATTAATGCTCTACATTGCTGAAGCCCTCCCACACCCACTAGTTTTGTAACCAGAGATTTGTGTATGTTTGGATATCATTTATTAAGCTCCATTAAATTTTCAGCTGCTTTTCTTATTGAGGATAGCAGCAATTCTTTAAACTAACATGGCTAGAGAGGGGAAAAAAGAAGAAGAGTTGTCATCTTTCTTGAACATTTAACAAAGCAGGCAATTAAAGACATGCATACAACAGAGGCAAAAAAGAAATAGCCAAGCTGCCTGTGTTGTATGTCATTTTTTACTTGCTTTGTTTCTGATAAAACATTTCTTGAGCATGGCCTAGCAACAACAAACTGGAACAATATATGTTCAAATTGTACATTTCAATTTCCACATGGAACTTTAATGTCAATTTCTGAAACAGCTAATAATTAATTAAACCATGTTAGTAATGGATAATTGTGGTTTGACTTCATTTCTCCCTCAGAGCCACCACATTTTATTGTTAAACCTCGAGATCAAGTAGCTACATTAGGTAGAACTATCACTTTCCAGTGTGAAGCAACTGGGAACCCTCAACCAGCAATATTTTGGCGAAGAGAAGGAAGCCAGGTAAAATAAACTGCAATTACATAATGTAAATTATTAATTAAGAAAAATATAAACCCAATTTCAACATGAAATCAATCTTATGATTGAATCCCTATTAAAGGGGAAATAATCTGTAGATTCTAGAGCAATCTACATTAAAAATTGTTGATGATTCAGCAAAGAAATATTCATTGACTATTAGAAAACAGTCTCACTATTCTCTTTCAATAGTGCAATAGTTTTAGTACAACATAATTGAAAATAGAAGAAGAATTCTGATTAAAGAGATACAATCCTATTTTTTCCTGTATTTCTGTATGGACATTGTATATGTTGGAATGCAGAAATAATAAATGTCTTGCTATATCAGCAAGCTAACTTGTTCATTTTTCTAAAGCAACCAATGAAAAGTTGCTTCATTTCCACTTGTCTTTATCATCAGTTATTCAGATTCCTGAACATAATATACTCATCATACATATATACCCATGTCTTCTATCAATTTGTCTAAAAAGAAAAAAAAATTATGTAAATGTGATACAGAGTCTCCCGGTCCTTAGTAGTGCCACAAAATTTCATAGCAGAAGTTTGAGCTCTGTATATGAATTTTATTAAGAAAAGACAAGTTGTCTGAAGTCAAGTGTACCCCTGATGACTACAGGACATACATACTTGGCAATAGTGCAATCATAGATTTTCTGTTGCTTTCTTCTGGGATGTTTTATCAACTTTCCAATATAGCCTATAGCCCTGGTATTTCCTGTTGACTTACTTTATTTTCAAGATCAGCCAAGCTTAATGAGCCTTACCATATTTCTGTCCACTAATATATTCAATACCTGCAATTTTTATACTAATTTTTATACTTTATATTGTAGAATTTACTGTTCTCGTACCAACCTCCTCAGTCTTCCAACCGGTTTTCAGTCTCTCAGACGGGTGATCTTACCATTACAAATGTCCANCAGTCTTCCAACCGGTTTTCAGTCTCTCAGATGGGTGATCTTACCATTACAAATGTCCAGAGATCTGATGTTGGATATTATATCTGCCAGACTTTAAATGTTGCAGGCAGCATCACAACAAAAGCATACTTGGAGGTAACTGATGGTAAGTTTAATTGCTAATAATGTAGCAATAGTTTGGGAGTAAAAGTTGATAATTCTATATGTTTATGATTTGTCTGCTAAATAATTTATTTGCAAATCTGGAAATCAACAGCTTTAAAACTTTTGTCCTAATTAATTATTTTTGTTTATCCACCAAATAGATTCAAAGAAGTTATATCAATGCACATAGCATGTCATTTCAATTACAATATAATATTTTGTTATACTATGTAAAAAAATAAGAAGAATTTTATGTATGTTTTCAGTTCTTTAAGATAGAAAAAGTTACAAAATATTCATACTTAGTTTTAGAGTGTAAAATATGCTTTTATATTATTATAATAAACTAACATAAATATTATTACTATTATTATTTTAACAGTAGTAAAAGTTAATAATGATTTGGTATCAGATAATATTTCATTATATTTTAATCCCAAAGTAATTTTATTTTATGTATTTATTTATATTTCATATTTCTTAACCACCCATCTCCCTTGGAGTTTTGCTGTTGCTTAAAAGATTTCAAACGTGTTTCCACTTGTGAACTAATTTCTTCTTTTTCTTCTCCTAGTGATTGTAGACCGACCTCCCCCTGTCATTCGTCAGGGTCCTGTCAACCAAACTGTAGCTGTAGATGGTACTTTAATTCTCAACTGTATAGCTACAGGCACTGTCATGCCCATAATTCTCTGGAGGAAAGATGGCGTCCTTATCTCTGCTCAGGATTCTCGAATCAGGCAACTGGAATCTGGGGCACTACAGATTCGATATGCAAAGTAGCTTAAAAGTTGTTGTTTTTTTAAGTAAAATATGTTTTTACTTTCCTTGGGAATTTGGCTTGAGATTTTAAACGCTTGCTCTCTGTGAGAGAGCATCTTTTAAAATGTATGAATAGTTATATAACTATATTCTATCACCATAGTTTCATCTATACTCTCATTCTTTTGTTCAATTTGTAATGTGTTCTTTATAGAGTGCCTTTTTAAAAGTGCCTCCTTTATATGAGTGCTTCCTCTCTTCTCTCTCTCTCTCTCTCTCTCCTTCCTTGCTCTCTATTTTTTTACTCTCGCGTCTCTTTGCGTACTCCTCATCTCTTCTTTTACTCTTCTATTGCCTTCTCTCTCTCCTCTCTGCTGCCGTATGCTAATCTCAGTTAACTAATGACTAATTAAAACTAATAGTATAATGAGAACTCAGTATAATATATATATATATATATATATATATATTTGTTTTTCTCGAGGTTTTTCGCGAGTATTTTATGTGGATCGGTTTGGTTATTCGGGTTTTCTCCCGCGTAGAATTGGAAAGTATCTAGGCTAGATACTTCCAATTCTACGCGGAGAAAACCCGAATAACCAAAGATCCATATATATATATATATATAATATATATATATATATATATAATATATATTTGTTTTCTGAGGTTTTCGCGAGTATTTGTATAGTGGATCTCTGGTTACTTCTCCCGCCGTAGAATTGGAAGTATCTAGGCAACGTTTCGATGAAGCTCCCATTCTCATCTTCAGGCTTGTTTCTTCAGCTCTGTGCTTCTCAGAGAAGAAACAAGCCTGAAGATGATGAATGGAGACTTCATCGAAACGTTGCCTAGATACTTCCAATTCAACGCGGAGAAAACCCGAATAACCAGAGATTCATATATATATTATATATATATATATATATATAATATATATATATATATATATATATATATATATATATATATATATATTAATGTTTATTTTAACTCTTATTCATTAGATAGCACATAAATCTGAAGAAAGTCAATGTGGTATATTGATTAATGTAGTAGACTAGGACAGGAAAATCCTGGGTTCAGTTTCTTATTATTTCAAAAACTTGTTTAATTTTCAGCTGGGTGATTCTGGTCGGTACACATGTATTGCCTCAACCTCAAGTGGTGAAGCATTATGGAGTGCTTACATTGAAGTTCAAGGTAAATTAATCAGGATTCATGAGAACAGAAAAGAACTTTAAATATAAGCTAATAATTTATGTATAATAAGAACAATACATTGATGTGACCACAATAGATTCTAGATCAAGCTCTTAGTAATAAATGCTTTCACTTTCTAGAATTTGGCATTCCAGTGCAGTCACCACGACCTACTGACCCTAATTTGATTCCTAGTGCACCATCAAAACCTGAAATTACTGATGTCAGAAGAAATACAGTAACCCTCTCATGGAAACCTAATTTGAATTCAGGTGCAACTCCAACCTCTTATATAATAGATGCCTTCAGGTATTATGCCTTTCATGTGTTCCAGTTGTGTTTCTTTTCAGACTGTTAAATCAGAGGCATGCATCAACCTGTTTGGTTTATATATTCTGTCTTCTTAGCCATGCAGCTGGTAGCAGCTGGCAAACTGTAGCAGAAAATGTGAAAACAGAAACATTTGCAGTAAAAGGACTGAAACCAAATGCCATTTATCTGTTCCTCATTCGTGCAGCCAATGCATATGGAATTAGTGATCCCAGTCAGATATCTGACCCAGTGAAAACCCAAGGTAAAATTTGTCTGTGTTTGTAAAATACATATAGTTATTACATAATTATACTGGGGAATTGATAAAGAAATCATATGACTCAATTTTAATCAATTAGTACAATTTGTAGAAACCTTAGTAAAGCTTTATTTTATCCTCATAGATAAAAGAATGCAAGTCAAAAATGTACATTTTTTTCTCTTTGAAGAAACAATGAAGATAGAACAACTTGTGAAGCACTAACACATAATACATGTTGATAAAAGTAAAACAAAGCTTGTATAAGTACAATTGTCAAGGTAATATGAGGCAATACAGTGCAGTATAATCCAAGTAATAGATACAATGTAAGAAATATCTCTATGTGATATCAAACACATTAGGACAACTCCAGTACTACCTCCTTTGATTTATATTGCCTGTCTAATGATTTAGATATCTGTATATTCCTATATTTGAAAGCACACATAGCTCTATTCAGAATATCTTGTATAGGGCAGTGGTCACCAACTGGTAGGCCACAGCCCACTGGTGGGCCTTGAGAAAATTTTGGTGGACCGCAGAGAAATCTCACCCGCAGAGCACACCCCAAAGCAGTTAATCCAGGCTGTGCAGAAACACAAGGCTGCACCGCCCACATGGCCCGCAGGAACACTCCCCACCCACTCACTTCTTACCCGAAAACTTGCCTGATAAAATTGCTATTTTTCCTTTTTCAAACCATCATCTGTTCTGCTGTGCCAGGAGATTTAGATTAGCTAGGAAGCAGGAAATGATTGGATTTCTTGATTTCTAGCTAGTCTTTAGATCTTCGGCTCTGCCAAACCTCCCTTAGGACTGAAGGTTTGCTTGCAAGCAAATTCAGTGCAGACTCACAGCAAGCAAATTTGAGAGACTGAGCTAACTGATGGCAGATAGATCACTGAATGATTCTGTGAGCAACTCAATCTGCCTGCTTTGCCTGATTTTGGGTAAAAGTTACTCTTTTTTAAAAATAAAAAATTCAATATTTACATGCATGGTGTGTTGTGAGTTACTTTTGTGAGTTTGCTTGCAAGCAAATTTTATGTGACAGATTGAGCTAGCTAATGGCAGATAGATAGATTTCTGAATGAATCCGCGATTCTGTGAGCAACTCAATCTGCCTGCCTGTTTTGCCTGATTTTGAGTAAAAGTTGCTCTTTTTTATAAAAAATTCAATATTTATATAAATATTTATAATATTTACTTACAAGCCATGCCTAGCCAGTCACATGACAACCAAGCCACACACACAAATTAGGCCATGCCTATAGAACCAATTGGGATCAAAAATTATGAGTTTGGTGGTCCCTGAGATCCAAAAGGTTGGCAATTCCTGGTATAGGGTACTTATTAAGAAAGTTAAGCTTTTTGTTTTTGTTTGCATTCACTAATTAGGTACTTTTAGATTAGATTAACAGAGTTGGAAGGGACCTTGTAGGCCATTTAGTCCAATCCCCTGCCCAAGCAGGAGACCATACACCATTTCTGACAAATAGCAATCCAATCTCTTCCTGAAAGTCTCAAGTGATAAAGCTACCACAACTTTTAACTGTTTATAATTCATTTACAATATTTATTTGTTTTATATAATATTAATGTTTAAATATATACATACACTTAGATATGATAAATTTAATACTCCATTACAATAATAATTCCTCAGCTCTCAAGTTCAACTGATGAAATCTTGGGACTGAAATTGAGAAAAGGTGTCTAACAGTGAACTAGATGTGGCCAGTTTATCTAAATTAATGTAGAATTTTTTCTTATTTTTAAATTTTTGCCATAGTTTCTTAAATAAATTTAGGTTTTTGAGTGTTAAATTGGAAGTAAAAATTATGTGATAACACCATGACTGAGTTTTAATGGGACCAAGATTATAATTAATGGAACTTTATATGAATAGTTTAAAAGAAAATTCTGCATTGATTTTTCCTGCTTTGTTTATTGATAGTGAAGTTTTAATTAATTGAAATATTTGGGAATTTTCAATTTTAATAATTTTTAATAATTTTAATAGACAGAATAGAGAAACATTTAAATACTATGGAATTAGAAGATAATTCATATGGTCTGATAATGTATACATTGCATGCTTATATCTTATGCTTTTTTGAACATTTCATGCATTTAAACATTCCATTGTTTGCTTATTTAATAGTTTAGTATTAGAGTCAAATCAACCCCTGTTAAATCATATTAAACTGTTGTGATCCAAATAGTATGATCTTTCTTCTTTGTTGGATACTTGTAAATCATTTGTTCTAACTATGTACAATGTAGTCTGCTCTTTGTTTTGTTCCCCCTTCTTTTCATTTCCTTTCTAATTTAATATTGATTTTAATTCTTGTTAGAAATGAAAATCAATATAATTTAACAAAATCAATTTAAAATACATTATTATGTAAAAATTCTGCTACTACCAGTAGTACATGCAATTTTGTTTTTCAACACTTTTTCCTATATATCTGATAATTTGTTAAAATTGTTTCAGATGTTCCACCAACAAATCAGGGTGTGGATCACAAACAAGTACAAAGAGAGCTGGGTGATGTTGTCCTACATCTCCATAATCCAACAATTCTTTCTTCTTCTTCTATTGAAGTTCACTGGACAGTAAGTATAATAACAGCAACAACATGGAGGGGTCAGTAGAAAGCCAGTTGTCAAAGAATACCAAAATGCAATGATGCATTGCTGATACTTCCCCCTTTATTACTTTAATGTGAGGTACAGTTAAATATTCTTATTAATTTTAAAATGATATTTAATGAACTTTGGTTAGGGTTAGAGCTTGGCAGAAAAATCAGAAGTAAAAGGGTAAAAGTTAAAATTAATCCACCACAGGGATGGAATAATCATTTTTATATTCCACTGGTAATCTCTTCTTTTTTGCCCATTTGATTCAATGCTATACTCAAAGCACATTTGCATTTTAGACTGTGTCTTTATCACCACTAATTATAAATAAATTGTTTCTTTTGTGTAGTACTTTTGTGTTCTTTTTAGTTAGAATTAAAAGTAATTTGAATTATTATTTATATAATTGCCCATCTTTTCCTTTGCAGTGTTAGTTTCTATTATTTTTGTCTTCAAAATATCTTGTGGGTTTTATTATTTCTGGAAAATTGTTTAAACTAAGAAATACTGACTTGATCATTGTTACCCAAAGAATGGCTCTGGATTTATAAAAGCAAAATCTGCTTCAAGTCACATTAGCTCATAATGACTTCTTGGAAATAATACATAAGTAGCTGCAATCGCTCTTCTGTTTTTCGATTTCCCAGGGAGACTGTATACCTGGGATTCATTGACAGAATCCCACTTCAGAACCTGCTTAGCTTACAAGATCATCCAAGTGCTGTCACTTGCTAAATTCTACATTTATATGAGAAAGCAACTTTTCTTTAAATTCTGTTCTGAATCTACTAATGAGGTCCACTAGTAGAAAAACTAAAATGAATGCCTAGTTTTCTGAAATTATTGTAGAGTCCTATTATATTCCGACATTATTTAATTAGATTTGTGTGTGCTCCTTTGACTTGCAAGGTATTTTAATTGAAAGCTGGTGAAGAATATTCACACTTACACACTATATTTAAAATTAAAACTATGAGAAATTAAATATATAATGTTTGATGACATGATGTTTCATATGTGTGTGTATGTGTGTGTATATATATATATATATATATATATATATACACACACACACACACACACACACTATTTAATATGGGTGTTTTGTCTTTAATGTTAGGTTGACCAACAATCCCAATATATTCAGGGATATAAAATTTTGTATAGACCAACAGCTTCATCTCAAGGGGAATCTGAATGGCTGATTTTTGATGTGAGGACACCAACAAAAAACAGCATTGTAATTCCTGAACTCAAAAAAGGAGTGAATTATGAAATTAAGGCTCGGCCTTTTTTTAATGAGTTTCAAGGTGCTGATAGTGAAATGAAATTTGCCAAAACTTTGGAAGAAGGCAAGTAGTAGGATAACCGCCTTAGGTTTTTTAAGTATTTCTAACTCAGATTCATTATGAAGTTTATTTTTTAATCTTTCTCCTTATATTGATGACAAGTGTCAACTGCTAAGTAATCCTGCATTTCTTTTTGCTGTATCTTGAGTTAAGTTCAAAGGCCCATTTCAAACTTTTTCAATGAAGACACAAATGACCAGTATGTATATGATGATTAATAATAGATATTTACTCATGTGTGTGTATATGTGTGTGTGTGTGTCTGTGTGTGTGTGTAATTTGTGGTGGCAGTTAATTGAGGAAGCTTCAGAAGTTGGTTTTAGCAATAGAGTTTTCAAATATTTCCCTTATTTATCAATAAGGGAAATTGATGATGATTAATTATTCTTTTCATTTTAAGCGTTCAATTATGCAACAATTTGGACTTCATCATATTTGGTTCAGTTTACAAAAAGACATATCAGAAAAATACAAACATAATATTTAAAAAAAAAAACGATCTTCCTTTCTTCCCTCCCTCCCTTTCTCCTGTCCATCACTTGATGTTGCAAGATAGATTTTGGAATTTTTTTACTTAAATGTAGCTTCTTAAATGACATGTTTAGTAATAGTAATGTGATAGTAAAAGTACTGTTTTGATCTTAAATATGCTTTCTTCCAAAACCAGCTCCAAGTGCTCCTCCACAAAGTGTTTCAGTCACNAATATGCTTTCTTCCAAAACCAGCTCCAAGTGCTCCTCCGCAAAGTGTTTCAGTCACCAAGAATGATGCAAATGGCACTGCAATTGTAGTAACTTGGCAGCCTCCCCCAGAGGACACACAAAATGGAATGGTTCAGGAATACAAGGTGATATATAGTTGTAACTTGGCAAATTACTGAGAATTATTATATAGAATTTTTTGTGGTTACTTAGCTCCATCTGGTGGTAAAAATCAACATATAGTAGAATAATATTCATAAGAATTTCAATATCCAATATATTTACAATGTTTTTAATGTAAAAAGAATATTAATGATGATACTATATAGTAACAAATTGTATATATTTGTTGCCTAGAATCACTGCTAAAAGTAAAAAGATATTGAAATAAAAGACAGTGAATGCTGAAAAATTAGCTATATAAAACCAAATTCAAATAAATATTTCTGGGTTAAAATATACCTTTAATTAAACTTGCAATTTCGTATTTGAAATACTAAATAATTTTGTATAGGTGTTTTTTTCAAGAAAAAAAATATAAATTTAGTTCTAAATTATATAGCAGTATTAGGGTAGGGCTGAATATTTAACATTTCACACTATTGAGAATATAGATTTGATATTTCATTATATCAAATTCAGTTGTGAATTGCCCTACAGTTAAAAATTAATACTGTTAAAGTGGCCATTAATGTCAGTGAAAAATTTGAAGTATGATTTTAAAGTGCTTAACTTTTAATTTTAATTTTCAATTTCCCAAGTACTGCTTTTGAAGAATGAAGATTTTAGAAACTATCAATTGTGAAAGAATGTTTTAAGTTATATTCCATTTTTTAAAAAAATGTATTTAAAGGAGAAATTAATGGGTGTGTCTTGTGACTGATTAATTAGATCAGGTTAGAATCCAAGTTTAGCTCTTGGAAAATATATGCAATACATACAACAATTTCAATCAGCTTTTTTAAAAAGTATTCTTCAGTACAATTTGCAATTTTACTTGTAACACATCTATAATCATCTAGCAAATTAAATATCCAGAGAATTTATCTTTCTTATAAAATTCCATGTAATCAAGTTGTATTTATGTTGGATGACTTTCAATATAATGAACTTTATTTTGTATTTAATTCTTTTGTTTTTAAGTTTTATAAGTTCTGAACAATATAATAGGAATTATTTATTTCATGTTCTTTTGCTTGGCATTTCTCCAGCTTTTAAAATAATAGTGATCCTAAAGTATTAACATTCCAGGATGTCTACCTAGCTGAAGACATCCTGCTTTGGCTAACTTTTTCAAAGTTCAGACGCAGTATTTAAATGATTAATTTTTAGTATTTAAATGATTAATATGTAGGCTTCATTAATTGGGGCTGTAGGTAGATTGCCAGACGGCAAAACATCCTTGGATAAAACAATAAAAATTACTTATTTATTGTTGCCAAGAGAATCCACACAGTGTCAAGTTGAGGACATTTGTGTATCAATACCTTTATATTTCAAGCCCAATCAGCTGACAGTTCTTAGAAAAAGTTGGGTAATCTTAAAAATTAGAGTAGAGTTGTAGTCCTCTAAATGGAATAATACCAGAAAATCTCAGGACAATAAGTTAATTTGGGAAGTTGTGGGAAAGCATCCCTTTAAAAGACAGTGGAAAACTACTTTTGTATTGGGCCAAAAAAATCAAAGAAATTACCAGGTGTTTAGTTCCATCCCTCAGCACTTAATGTTTTACACCACTCCTATTTTTATTAATAGATCACTATTAACAATTCTTAGTATTGTTGATTATGTTCCATTGAAATGGTGGAGATGTCTAAATATTCTAATCTTACAAAAATAATTCAGTAATATTTGTTCACAATACATAGATGCAGTGGACAAAATTTTACTTCAGACTTCATTTCCAAATAGCATAAAATATATTGTCTCTAAAGCAGGCTGAACAACTAAATTTATATTATTTGCAGTTATGCAGATGAATAATTAATATACAACTGAAATATTAATTATGAAGTATACATAATATCAGTTTATCAATTGTATAAATTTAAATTTTATAGACAGCTGGTTTTCAAATTGTCTATTCAATCAGTATTTTATTATATTTTTATGGTGATCCTTTTGTAAATAATTTCTAAAAAGAGATTATAACTCTACTTATGCAAATAACACATATTTTGATAATGTTTGTTTTGCACTTTGTTTCAATTTTTACAGATATAATTCTTCCATAAATATCAAGTGATAAAAATCCAATATTCTAATATGAAGGCATTCTAGGAAAGCATGTGCTGTTTTATTTCATTTCTAGACTACTGAAGTTTGCTCCAATAATACTTACCTAGAGAAACCATGCATTTTTTAAAATTAACCAGTTATTCTATTCTTATTTTAGTGCTATTTATATCAATTTGTTAGCAGTCTTTACAAATGTGTATTAACATTAATTCATCTTTATAATGTAAAGCAGAAAATACCATATGGTACATTTGGTTCCATGAAGAAAAATATTTTTTTATTACTTCTAGGTTTGGTGCCTTGGAAATGAAAGTCGATACCATATAAATAAGACAGTGGATGGTTCTACATTTTCTCTAATAATTCCATCTCTAATTCCTGGTATTAGATATAGTGTTGAGGTAGCAGCAAGTACTGGAGCTGGAACTGGAGTAAAGAGTGAACCACAATTTATTCAATTAGGTGAGCCATTTTTAATGCTTTCTTGAACATTTAGTTTTTTTATATCATGTAATGAAGACTGGCATGTTCTCTTCTGTCTGTAGAGAATAAGGAATAAACATAACTTGCTTTTGATAAAGAATCTGTTTTTCTTTGTTTTATTACTGTGTTATAGATGCTTTTCAACACATAAGTTATGTAGCTATTAATATATTAACTGCTGTCATTATTTACTGATGAACTTCACAACAGTATGTCTTCTTTGAATATGAAGGACTGCCTTTCTATTGAAAGTTACATGCTTTGACTTGCTATTTCATTGTTATTATAGTATCGTCAAATTTATTCATTTATTTATGAATTGATAAATCTAATAAACTACTCTAGTCATCCAATTCCAAGTAGTGTAATTGTAGCTAATACAAAAATAAAAACATTAAAATACAATAAAACAAATTCAGTGTATAATTACAGTTAAAATTATGATATAAACATACTTATAATATATTTGTCACTAGAAGCTTTACAACAGTCAAGACCTTCCAGAACTGCTCGGAAGCAAGTTGTTCCAGCGTACATCAGTCCAGCAGAGAAGGCAGGGTTTTCACTTTTGTGATCTCTGTAGGCATGGCCCTTCAACAAACATTTTGGTTGTCTTCACTTTAGGTCAGCAGAACTAATAAAGAATAACCAGACTGATTAATAACCAGTCCCTGAGTCATACAGGCTTTTTTATGTAAAGACCAGCTCCTTGCATTGTCCCCGAATCAAGCCAGTGGTAATAATAAGGCAGTGCAGCAAGTATATGCTCTGATTTTATCTGTGGTTCCAAAGTCTAAAGTATCATACCACATGGAAACTATAAGTAGGACATAGTCTAAGGAAACAGGTTACAATTTCAGTTTTTCTTATAAAGCTCCCATCAACAGCCTAGGCTTATCTGGCACTCTTAGTGGTGGTTATTATCATGGAGAATGTTTCTCACCGAGTACTACTCTACCATTCAATCCTTTAGTCCTTAGAAGTAGCTGTATTGGTTGTCTTGATTAGACCTGAGATGTCATGTGAAATTGTTTTGTTTCAATCTTGGATTCCCATGCTTGAGGTAGTTTTCTTTTTTTTTCTTTTTTAAGTTCTTTGCCTATTTTCCAACTAAAATGGCCCTTTAAAATGCTACCAAATTGTTGAGGAGCAAACAGAAAGTGTTTTCATTATTGGGTGAACATAGCCTTTCAAACCAGAAATGGAAACATTATGTTTTGGTATAAAGGAGATTATTGTTTTTGCCAAAATAAAAGTCAGTACCCTTCCATGGTAGGTTCAGTGCTGAATTACATACACACATGCACTATAATTAGCAATAGATGAAGCATCAAATAACTAATTGTTAATTATTTTCTTATAACTCTACTGGAATTGTTCAGAAGACAGCCTTTGAGGCACATCATTTTTCTAGTACAAGAAAGTCATAAAACAATTAACCAATGTGTATTTATTAGAAGCTTCACTCAAATAATTATACATTTTAAGTATATGCTTCATGTCTTAAACATCCCTAATGTAATGAATATTACTGCTGTAACAGCTCCCATTATGAAGTGTATTTTGTGAACTAATTAAAATTGCTTTTGTGATAATATGCCAGCAAATGCAAATAACTCTACTCTCTGATGTTTTTTTTTTTGTTAGCTGTAACCCCTACAGTGGACTGAATAAAGCCTCACTAATGCTGTTAGAGTTTCTCTCTCTCTTTCTCTCTGTGTGTGTGTGTGTGTGTTTGTGCATAATTTTGAATATTTTATATTTACATTTGCTTTAATTTTTCAAAATGTCTAAGAAAAATGTGCCCAGGGCTTTGTTCAAACATGACATCTACATGTCATTCATCTGAAAAGGTTTGCAAAGTCAAGTACATTTATCTTGTCATAATAAATTTACAAACTAAAGAATGTACGTTTTAATTGGCTAAAGTTAGTTACTTTTTTATTCGGTAAGGTTCAATCTTTGCTTGATCAGAGAATAAATGTTAAATTTGAAAACTTTACATTTAAATATTTAAAACTTTGGATAGATGCAGTAGAAGTATTATACAGATTAATGTTTCATTTATTTAAAAATTTATAAGGAAAATCCAAGAATTGGGTTGTGAGTTTGTATCCTTAAGAAGCTATTACTGTAATGTTGTGCTCATAGCACAGGAAACTATGCAAATATCTGTAGTGTAAACTGAATATCATCATGATGTTGTTCATTAGTTCTCTAATATGTGCCAGTAGAGCTAAAGATATTCAAGGAGAGTTTTTTGTGCTTTGACCAGGGGTGGGATTCTACCGGTCAGATCGGTTCTATAGAACTGGCTGTTACGATTCTGTGCAATTTGGAGACCTGGCAAATCACAGCTCTGGCTGGCCCCACCCCTCTCCCCATCCCCACCCATCCAGTCCTTTTTACGCATGTGCGACATTGCAGGCATGCCTGATATAGCTAACTGTGTTCTCCCCTTCCCAGTTACTCCTTAAGGTATTTTGTTTTTTTCCCCTCCAAACAGTCAGGTGTTCCTATGATCAGCTGTGCTGGGTTTCCTCTCACTGTCTTACTGCTTCGCCTAGGAGGCTTCCCTGAGACCCAAGAAGGCAAAAAATGGGGAGTGCAGTTCCCCCCATTCCTACCCTTCATTTTTTGCCTTCCTGGGCCCCAGGGAAACTTCCTGGGAGCAAAAACACCCTCCGGGGGGCTTCCCTGAGGCCCAGAAAAACCCAAAGTGGAGCATGAGGGTGCTGCATGCCCCCAGGCTCAGTTTTTTGCCTTTCTGGCCCTTCCCCTCACTCCTACCCTCCATTTTTTTGCCTTCCTGGGCCTTCTGAGAGCAAAAACACTCTCCTAGGAGACTTCCCTGAGGCCCAGAAGGCCCAAAAAATGGGGAGATGCTGCCAAAAAAGCCACGCCCACCAGTCACATGACCAGGTCCACATAGCCACACCCACAGAATTAGTTGTTAAAAAATTTGAATCTCACCCCTGGCTTTGGCATACTTGAGACACTTACTGCAAAAACTGTGCATGTAAAATGTTGGTTTGGTATGTCATTTTATTTTGTTTTACAACATTTTCCTTTTTTATCTGACTAGTTATGTTTTATAATAAATTAATAGTAAGTGTTGATATAACATGGAAATATATATTTCACTGAAAATATTTTTGAAGATATTAAGTAAAATAAAATTTAAAAATTGAAAGTATTATATACTCCATGATTATAATCAGGTATAATGAATGGTTCAGTTAATAAGTTGAAAGGTTACAATAATAAGGTATGCTAATGGTGAAATACTTTTTTATTTAATGAATATTATATAGATAAGGCATATATTATAAGATTTATACATATTTGTAAAAAAACATTGATGTGTATGAGTGCGTGTGTATATTATATATGTGGTTTACACAGAATGGCAGATTCACTTTGCCACAGCATAACAGCTTTACTAACGTATTTTCTTGTGAGCTGAGATAGCTAAGCAAAAATTATGAGAAATTATGAAAGCTGTAGCTTTTATATCTATAGGGAACCAAATTGGGAAAAACTATTTTAATTGCTTGTTTCCATATGACTGCTTGAATTAACCATATTCTAAATTCTAAAACAATAGAAGACATACAAATAATTACAAATATTATAGTAATGCATTGAAAAAATGACTACTTTTTGAAGTTTCAGTTTATGCAACATCAAAATTTGTTTTTTTTTTTTAAATTTATTTATTTATTTATTTAAGAACATNTTTTTTTTTTTTTTTTAAATTTATTTATTTATTTATTTAAGAACATTTGTTTGGCTGCCCACTCATATTAAGCAGCTTTGCAATGTATAATATGATATAAAATGCCTTGTCGCCATTACGACTTCAAAATTATATCATATACTTTATATAAAATAAAAAAAACATACATAAATAAATTATAGAAAAGTTTGTCAGCTGCTTATTTATCACAGTGTTTGTTATTAAGCTTATGCAGTATACATCTTTCTCTGTGTTTATGAAATTTTTATTTTAGTAAAAATATTAATGTTTGTATCAACACAAAAATGTTTTAGTCATATGGCAGCACCCCAAATGTAATCATAGTTTTCTAACTTGTATCTGTTTGTTTGCCATTTTATTAAATATATCATAGAGAAAATAATGAATAATTACAATATTGTGCATTTCTTATAAGTAACATTATTTTATTTCTTGAAGCAAACTTGCAATATTGTAAACTTCCTTTTTCAGATTCCTATGGAAACCCTGTGTCACCTGAAGACCAAGTCAGTTTAGCTCAGCAGATTTCAGATGTTGTAAAACAGCCAGCATTCATTGCTGGAATTGGTGCTGCTTGCTGGATTATCCTTATGGTTTTCAGTATTTGGTTATATCGCCACCGAAAAAAACGAAATGGTCTTGCCAGTTCTTATGCTGGTATCAGAAAAGGTATTTTGCTGAAGATTTTATAAATATAATTGATTTATCCCCATCCCTAAAATCTAGAAATTATTTAAATGAACATTAACAACTTTTCTGAGATCTTTAGTATTTATGTGTCATAGCTTCTATTTTAAATAAGGGCTGAATTGAACACATTTTGGGACCATCTTCAGGGCTGCCATATTATTGATTTCTTAGGCTATGGCTTCTTTATAAGGCAGAGATATATATATTATTATCAAGAATTCTATTTTACTATTTATATTACTAGTATCTTTATTTGAACAGCATTTTTTCACTGCTTCAGCACTCAGAGAAAATGTGGTTAGCTCCAGTGGAGTGTGATACCACTATGATCCTATACTATACAGCATTTTCTTCAACTTATGTCTCCAAGTACCTTACAATAGAAGCTTCATATAGGTTACACAAGATTAATTGTATGTATGAATATTAACTTTAACAGTGATGGCAACTACTATCAAGCCTGTCACAACTGCAGTAGACACATTAAACAAATTATGCAAGCTTACTTTTTTGCCCCTGCTACCACCTGGAGATCTAGGCACAGCTAGGAACATTAAAAACTAGATACAATCTAATAAAAGACAGATGAGCTTATAAGTCCCAGGCTATAAGTCTGCTAAAATGACTTAAATGCTGTGGGAATTTTTCTTCTTTTTTTTTAATAACCATGTTATAATTAGAGCCACATGTGGAGTGAGAAGCAGGACTTATCTCAAAGAAAGAGCTGAAAATGAATAGTTTTACCACATTGCAGTAAATGTCAACTTTTCGATATGACCCTACATATGCAACAGACCAAAAGTATCTAAAAATATAAAAGGAGTTCTTCGTCAAAAATAGATAAACTTGATAACATGGTTTTACTTAAAAATCTTCCTGCAGTTGGCTTTTGAAAGAATCAACTATGACACTTATGTGGAATGTTAATGCTTAGCATCCAATATTAATATTGTAATCTCTTGATAATATGAAGAAAAGGTCACAGAATTGCATATTTATAAAACTTACATTAGAAAAATATAAGATAAATATATTGTTGACTTATCCCTAAAATTTAAGGTGATTTCTGTTGTTGTTGTTTTGTTACTTTATAAAATTGAAAATATTTAAATGTCAAGGAAATCAGGATATTCCAGAATGTAAAACATACATAGCAGACTGCCGATACTGGGTATCAGTAATACCATAGGCAGATTTCATGAAGCTGGAATAAAAAGTAATGTGTATTGGTTACTACTCTGCAAGGAAAATTAAGTAATATTCTTCACACTACTCTAACAGTTCTTTTTTTATGCTTTACTAATTGCATGATCCCATGCAATCTTTTATTAAGATCTACATTTTATCGACTAATACTATTACCTGACTATAAGTGGAGCCAATTGTATAGCATGCAATTTGTTATTCTGATTCTTTGTTATTTTACTCTTTGTACTCTTACATATCTTCCAAATTTTAGTGGTGAAATAAAATTTTTGTCCTCAATGAAATATAATTCATAAAATAATATATCACATTCATAGCATTAAAGTGTATACATATTGCATTAAAAGCCAGCTAATTTATTTATGTAAACTTTGATAAATAAATTGGTAGTTTGGTTGTAAGCAGTTTTCTTCTATGTTATTTATTTACATTCTTTATTTACTTATTTATTTTCTTAATATTGAACATTTAGTTCAGAGTAAAATGAAGGCAATGTTGCCAAGTACAGTTATTTTGGATAACTTGCTTTCCTTCCTGTGTGTGTGCGGGAGTATCTTTATCTGTGACTGTGTGAGTGTTTGTGTATGAAAACTTTATTAATATCTCCAATTCTACTTCTGAAGGACATTGAATACCTTTCACTTCGTGAAAACGAGCATCAGAAAAAGAATCATAAGAGAATTACCATAATTATTTTTTTTAAAAAGAGTGCTAAAATAGTTTACAGCATTGTTTTTAGAGTTTTGAAGATATTTTACCTTTTCTTTCAGTGCCGGTATTCCAGGAAGTTAGGAACAGAGACAGATATGAGACATGATTAATAATACGCTTTTCTGCCCTCCTAAACATCTTAAGATGCTAGTCCAGTAGAAAAACATAAAAAAGGCCAAAGATGCTGTCACTATCCCTACTTAGTCATTGTCATTTTTGTGGAATAACTGCTGGTCCTAAAACTTTAGTCCAATGTAGACATAATTTATGTTGCTCATTGTTAAGTACATTATCTTTATTTCTCATTAAAAAAATACTTCCTGATCAAAATAAAAAATACTTGCAAAAAGAAAAAGGTTTGATCAGCCTCTGTTGGTTCTAATAAAATCTATGGGAGCCAAGAGAGGTAAGGCCTTTTTCCTGAATTACAATATTTGGGCTTAATGTTTTAGATTGTTGAGCAAAGTTATTGTAACTGATTTATTAGTTGAACTTATCAAAACTAAACATGCCACTTGTAATAATAACATAAAAGAAGATATAACACTAAGCAGGTAACTAATAAAAGTTACACACTTTAAAGCAGGGTCTCTGACCTTGGAAACTTTAAGACTTGTGGATTTCAACTCCGAGAGTTCCTCAGCCAGCAAACCCCACCATGTTAATACATATGCCTAAGATTTATATAATCTTGTTTTATTTGTTTTGTTCTTAAATAATTAACACTATAACACACTGACCTAATGTAGCAAAGATTGCATTTTTAAAAAGTTTTGATAACACTTTAAAAGGATCAAAAACTTTGAGATTTATTGTCGGGCATTTTTCTTTCCTTTTTTTTTTATGGAGTTGCAGCAAAACATAAACACCAAAAGGTCATTGAAAGGCTAAACCACACTTTATTTCTCTCAAGAGCACACTATACCAGAATGTCATTCTTCCTCCAAAATGCTATCTGTATCAAGCTACCATTTAAAACCACAGGACTGTTTTATTCGCATCCGTCTGTCTAGATATATTTACTCTTCCTTTATATTCTGTAATTGTCTTGATTTATACTAATGTTGTATGGTCTGTCCTTTCCTTCTTCAGCTTAATAACCAGTTTTTTTTATTGTGTTTGATTTTTCAGTCCCGTCTTTTACCTTCACACCAACAGGTATATATTTGCACTTTTCCCTTGATAGTTTGGCATGTGTCTGTATAATGTATATCACTTTCTCCCTTTCATCTTCCTTGTATAACCAGGCACATTGTTGAAAATAGAAAGAATTAGTAATGTTACGGAAGGTAGGATTTCATCACCGTAACTATTTTTATCTGTTTTATAGATTTAACACTGGTATTGAGTTAAAACTTTTACATCTTTGGGAAGATTATCTACAACAATATATACTATCTCTGTTTTCATAATTCTGTTCAGTCTTAATATTCAGCCTCTTAAAATCCTTTTTTCATAAAATAGTTCTTGAAGGACATTAGAAACTACATAAAGGAAGTCAGCATTCTTTACAATAAATTTTAATGACAAACATGATTATTAAAATAGACATCTCCAGATGCTTGACTTCACAACTCGCCATGCACTCTCCACAATTTGTGTTTTTATTCAGACACAATCTAGATTCTAATTCCAAGTAGTGTAGAGTTTCACATTCAGATGTCCTGTGTTTTAGGAAATGCCAGTAAGACTTAATGTAGAAACAACATATAAATGATATTTAATTTAATATGTAATCCTGTCTGAACTTTAACCCAGCTTATTATCCATCTTTCAAACTGAAATATCCTTAAATGTCTACTACTGTTGAATATTGGACAAATAGATTAGTTGCAGCAGGAGTGGGACATTGATATATGTCTTTTGCAGAGGTTCCAATGCTCCATCTGCCACCTTGCCAATTTTGACCGGTTCCTACAGATGTCACTGTAGCAGTCATAAATATCCAAAGAAAATAGGGGTGTGCAGCTGTTGGGATCAGAATCAGGATTCAGTGTGGATACAGTTTGCTGTACTTGTCAGTGGCTCTTTAAAAAGCGATATTTTTTCCTGGGCTTGTATGGTTGCCACCGAGGAAAAATGCATTAGAAATATAACATAAAGGAGCATTAAGTACAGTGCAGCAATGTTCCCATGTTGATTCAAAGCATTTTTCCCACTTCGTATTTTAGTAGCTTCCATTAAACAGAAACATAAATAAATACTTATTTCTGAAAATATCCCCATAAACCGTGTGCTGTTAAAAGCCATTCTCAACATGAATGTCAATATTGTTTCTACATATTTTCATCTACAAAATTCTATGTAAAAATAGTTTTATGAATCACTTGCAGAATATGAAAGGTTATTGTCCCTAAAATTCTTTGAGATATTTTTATATTTTTACTCATTTACTTTTAGCCTTGTATTAAACTCAGACATGTTTAGAATTGACCTAAAGTTACAGATTAATATCAGAAGTCTTTTTAATATGTTGATTCTGCAGATAACTTTTTAAAAAATTGTTAGTTTAAGTATACTAGTATCATTGAAGAATTCATTCTCAAAATTAACATTGTATTTAAACTCACTCTAATATCTGTGGGAAAAATAGAAATATTTCTGTGAAGTGATGGCTTTCCAGTAAGGAACAAGGAAATTCCACAATAAGTAATTTGAAATTAATGTTGTTTTACAAATTTAAAACTTTTATTTATTATCATATTAATTATTGATTGATTGTAATATTAATCTCTGCCTTGCAGACTGTCATTTTGGAGTTCTAAAAAGATGGCTGATTTTTAAAACACTGACCTAGTTTCCAAACCTTTCCATATGCACAGCAAATTCATTTAATGTATGACTCCTAACTTAATTCTTATTTATAAATGCATTGATAAACATTTAACACATTTTAAAAACATGTTCTTGTACAATTGAACATCAAACAATACTGCTTTGGAATTATATTTCATTTTTACTTCGAAGATGAGATGGGATAATGTGCAGTGCAATGCTGTACATATCTATATTAGTACAGTTTACTTATAGGAAAATCAGGATAGGAAACTCTGAAGAAATTAATATTTT
Source organism: Laticauda laticaudata (assembly GCA_004320025.1). Classification (NCBI taxonomy): domain Eukaryota; kingdom Metazoa; phylum Chordata; class Lepidosauria; order Squamata; family Elapidae; genus Laticauda; species Laticauda laticaudata. Next base: position 33,925 of record BHFT01029315.1, read on the forward strand.
AGATTAGAATTTTCTTAAATAAGCAAATGTCTTTCTGAAGTTACCTGTCAAGATTGATCTTGTTCAAAAAATTAACAACAATATTTTATTTTTTTTAATCTTTCAGTAACATATCAAAGAGGAGGAGAAGCTGTAAGCAGTGGAGGCAGGTAATAATGTTTGATGTTAATTTTCAGCATAAAATGCAGCAAAATTACCTACAGCATTTCAGATTTAATTTGCAAACATGCATCATCGAAATTAAACAGCAGAGGGAGCACTTTAACTTCAAACTATAAATTTTGCTACTAAGAGAAAGCTAAATAACAAAAAAAAAACAACCCAAGACTGAGATTTTTAAAAATATTACGCATTTAATTATGCTGTTTAATAAAAATGTTTTACATTTTAAACTTTTCTCCTATAGGACGAACTTCTGTGTTTCAATAAATTAAAACAGGAAAAATATATTATAATTGCTGGTCACAGAATAAATAAGAAATGAATGAATTTCCACTTGTCCTAAGGTGTTTAATCAATGTATTTTAATAAATAAATACCATTAACATTTCACTGAAGGGTTATTCATAAATTAATTATATTGTGAAAGAAGAAAAAAATTCTTGATATTGTATTAAATCACTAGTGTATATTTTATCTGTCTAGAAACATGATTTTTTAAAAAGATGGCATGTTTACATTTGTTTAGGAATGTGTGAGGTTCTGATTACATTTGGAAACATGTATACTTCATAATCAGGAATGTGTAAATCCTTTCAAGTGGTATAGGGCACCTTGCCAAACTGCTTGTTATATTGAAGTAGCGACATTTCTTATGACTTATAATTTTGAGACCATTTCATAATCTTAAATGATACTAATGTTTTTCTGACTGAGTATTTTATAAGCAATATGATCACTTGTAGTAATTATTTTGTTTTTTTTTTTAATTTTATTTTCACTTTGCACAATAGTCAATGACAAAAATGAAACACTTGCTAGATTTTTCCATATAAATGCAGCAGAATAACCTGGGAATTGACAGTTGCTAATGTGTGAAGTCATAGTACCTATTATAAAATTATCTGCATCACCTAAGATATAATGCTTCATATCAGTAGTCTTGAGAGAGGTGGAGGTGGAGGTGCATTTGAGTTTATATTTCAGCAAATGCCTGAGCAATATTAATTTCTAAAAAAGGGCAAGGAAATTACCAGCCAGTGCTAGTCACATGAACAAATAAGATTTTTCAGAAAGAATAGAATGACATAATATGGGAAATGAAGAAACAGTAACTTTTATTTGAAGTTGTCTGCACATGTGTGGGATCTAGGTTGCATGCTCCTCCTCTTCTCCACCCAGTTCGTGGAAAGTTGTCTTTCATAAAACTGGTCCCTGGTGCCAAAAAAGGCTGGAGACCACTGGTTTATGCAACTCACACCAAGATTTCTTATTACTAATATATAAAAATGCATAAACATCAAGTTTTTTTATCTGGATTTTCTTGGCTTCATGAATAGCCACTATAAGAATGGAATCTTACTCATAATATGCAGGTTTGTTTCCCAAAAGCAAGACAGTTTCTCCTGGGTATCATAATATTTTTTATTTTAAAATAATATTCTAGGTAATCTAGCCTTTTCTATAGAGTAGAGTTTGTAATGTGCTTCATACAAAGATTAATCATATTCCTGTCCTGAGCCAACCAGAATATTTCAAACCCGGATAAAATAGAAAACAATGAATTAAATGTTGAAGAGTTCATTGCAAAAAGTTTAAAAAATAATATTTCTTCATCTCAGCTATAGAATTACTTCTCGCTGAATATCTATATAGTTTCACATTTCTGCAGTATTTTATCCAAAATGTATAGTGAGCATTTTTTGAAATATGTAATGAAGGAACTCAAAAATGATTTTCAAAATAGATATCAAGAAACAAGGCACCTCTCATAGCAAGTCCATGAACCACGTTACCGCATTCTGATTTCAATTTGAGGATTGTGGGAAGGGGGGGCTCTTAAGAATAATCAATGTGATCTTTTAAATTTAGTTATTTCCTTTTTTCAAAAATGTAACAAAGATACATTAATTGTCTTTTTTAAGGCCAGGTCTTTTAAACATCAATGAACCTACTACTCAGCCCTGGCTTGCAGATACATGGCCTAATACTGGGAATAATCATAATGATTGTTCTATTAACTGTTGTACATCAGGCAATGGAAACAGTGACAGCAACCTTACTACTTATTCTCGACCAGGTATTTATTATTTATCATCATCATTATTATAACAGTTCCAATACTCAATCAATAGTCCTATTGATACTTATATGCAGCCACATGTAGTACATAGATTTGAAATACATAACAAGATATTTTATTCTTCCCTAAATATAGAATTTTAAGGCATTTACAAATCTTCAAAATACAGTGATGTGCTATAGTTCTTTCTTACATACAGATATTTCTCATTAAGAGACAAGATCAAGGTCCAAATTTTATACCAAAGAGTCAGTGCTGCTGTGAAGAATTTTGGAGACCGAAGATATTCCTATCATGTGTCTTCTCTGTCATGTCTGTTCTGTGGAACAGCATTCTCCTGGAGATGCAATTGACCTAATCTGTTGCTCCATCTCAAAAGATTTAAGGCCTGGTTGTGCTCACAAGAATTTGGGCTAAAAGCTTGAACAAGCCTTGTTAGTTGGTTTATAGTTATTGTTTCAATTATTAAAACTAACTTTTTTTTCAACCCTAGGCATTTAGTATATTGACTTTTTTGTATATTGTTTATAAAACATGTTTGTTCCTTTGGTTTTTATTTTTTTGTATGCCACTTAACATCACTATGGTAAGATGGACAACTATAAAAATTGTATGTTGAGATAAATCAAGGAATAAAGAAAGATTTTTTTCTGAAAGGAATAGGTAAAATAAAATAACCAAGGATCTGGAGGAACTTTTGTTAAGAGAGGCATACAGTTATGGAGCCATGGAACAGAAGCTTCTCCTTATGACAGCTTAGACATTAATTTTCCTTTATTCAGTGTAATTATATTGTTAGAAATTTATTTTGTTTTACATAGAAAAGTCATGTACACATGTTAAAATTCCTACTGTAACTGAATATATTTTGGACTTTTTACTTCCTAATATGAATAGCTGACTGTATAGCAAATTACAACAATCAGCTGGAGAATAAGCAAACAAACTTGATGTTGCCTGAATCAACAGTTTATGGTGATATGGATCTGAGCAACAAAATCAATGAGATGAAAACGTTCAATAGCCCAAATGTGAAAGATGGAAGATTTGTCAACCAACCAGGACAGCCTACTCCATATGCCACTACTCAACTTATCCAATCAAACGTGAGCAATAATGTAAACAGTAATAGTGCTGATTCAAATGAAAAGCATTGGAAGCCATCTACACAACAGAAACAAGAAGTTGCACCAATTCAGTTCAACATAATGGAACAAAACAAATTAAACAAAGGTAAATTGTTTGTAGTATTTTCTTACCTTGTGTTTTAAACCTTAAAACATTGATTTTAATCAGTTTTGAAACTCTTTAAACAAAAAGGACAATTTGTATACTACTACTTTCATAGTGATTTAAACCATTTCCAAACTGATGACTTGTTATGAAACCATCAATCACATATGGATGAACAAATCACTTTCTAGATATAAAACCTATTAATTTGAAATTTGTCAGCTTGGTAATTAGTGCAATATTCTCCAAAAACTCAGTGTATTCTAATAAATAAGACAAATAAATATTTATGTGGCTTTTAGCTTAAATTCAAACAATCTAATTTTTATCCAATAATTTTTGAAAAATATAGACATTAACTTTAATTTTCCTTAATTTGATAGTAGATGAATAACAGCTATTTGAAAGAAATATAATGTTATTTTATTAAATTACAGATTACCGTGTAAATGATAATGTTACAACTATTCCATATAATCAGACGTATGATCAGAATACAGGAGGGTCCTACAACAGTTCAGACAGAGGAAGCAGTACATCAGGTAAGTATTCAAATGTGCAGTGCATTTTGTAAAATAAATATTCTGGGATGCATTATAATATGGTTGACATATTTGGAGAACACATTCTCTATTCTGTACATATTTTATTTTATTTATATGTATATATTTTTTTGTATCCTGCCTTTATTAATTTTTACAAATAACTCAAGGCAGCAAACATAACCAGTACACCTTCCTCCTCCTATTTTCCCCACAACAATAACCTTGTAATGTGGATTAAGCTAAGAGACAGTGAGTGGCCCAAGGTCATCCAGCTAGCTTTGATAAAATAGATATATAAAGTATATTTGAGTCAGTGTTGAGTTTTGTCTTTGCAAACTTCTTAAAAAGATTTTAGAAATGATTTGCTATTGCCTTATTCTAGGCTTGCAAATCACTGACTGATAACAATTTTCTGGTTTCTAGCACAGCATCTTAACCAACCAGCTTCAGATCATGCAATCTGCCTCACAAGGCAGAGTGTGAATATTTTTAAAAACATACATAAAATGTGCACACTTTTTTTCCAAACAAGTGTGTTGCTCAGAATCCAGCAACTTTTAGAGATAGTTGCATTGGGACTTTTCAATGCAATATTTCAATGCACTATGCCTCATGTACTTATTTATTTGGTTTTTTTGTTTGTTTATTTTTGGTTTGAAAACATTGCAAAAGATTTTATGGATTAAGGTAATTGATTGCTATTCCCCCTTCCCATTTCCTTTTTTATTAAATTTCTTTTAAATAAGCCTAAAATCAATCACTCTCTTATTATCCTCTTTTTAAATCCTTTGAGTTGAAAAGGCAAGGAAAACATATCAAATAACCTTTATAAAATGATTTAAACACTCACAATTTTTCATATGACTTTATTAAAATTTTAATAAAGTTGAAGCTAAAAACAAGAAAGAAGAAACTAAAAATGACAAAGCCAAAAGTGTAGAACAAAAGAAAGAAAATATAAAGAGAGAGCTTCTGCTTTTCTTACAGCAATTATAAGTATAAATTTACTTTTACTCTATGGCTCAGCATAGCTTTCATTTTTTTCTGTATTTTTTTTTCTCATCATCAAATCTATATATCATAAGTTCATCTTTTTCTGTTTCATACAAAAAGTCTATAAGAGGTTTCCAGTCAGCAATAAATTAGTATTTTTTCTCTGGTGCTAAATGTCAATTTCACCATCACAGTAAGTTCCATCATCTTCGCCATCAATTCCTCCATTGTGTATAATGTTCAATCTTTCCATCTGTCTGTGTATAATAATATTGATGCACTTAATATGTGTACAAACAAAGTTCTGAGTTCATTCTAACTGTGGTTCTTAACAATGGAGGATTTATACTTTAAAACTTAACCTTAAGCCCATGTCACACCGGCCAACGGATGCAAAAAGGACACAACGGACGAGCAAAATGTTCCATCCGTTGTTA
>BHFT01029316.1:0-31814 GCA_004320025.1 Laticauda laticaudata
TGAAAGTCCCCAACACTTTTGAATGGCCTTTTCCTGACAATCCTCTCCAGGCTGCGGTCATCCCTGCTACTTGTGTACCTTTTTCTTGCACACTTTTCCCTTCCACATAACTTTCTATTAATGTGCTTTGATGCAGCACTTTGGAAACATCCAACTTCTTTTGCAATTACCTTTTGAGGCTTTCCCTCCTTATGGAGGGTGTCAATTATGTTTCTGCACAACTGTCAGGTCAGCAGTCTTTCCCATGATTGTGATTCATACTGAACCTGACTGAGAGACCATTTAAAGGCTCAGGAACCCTGTGCAAGTGTTATGGCTTAATTAGCTGATTAGAGTGGGACACTATTAGCTTAGAATATTGAACCTTTTCACAATATTCTAATTTTCTGAGATTGTGGATTTGGGGTTTCCATGAGCATCTCAATTATGACACATCACAGCTTGAACTATCTTGGTTTGCATGTAATGAGTCTATCTCATACATTAGTTTCACCTTTTAAGTTGCATTACTGAAATAAATGAACTTTTGCAGATATTCTAATTTTTCAAGTTTTACCTGTATAATGTTTGAACCTGCACTGAAGGGTATTGCTCTGATTCACAATAGAAAAATCAGATTGCCTTAGGCAGAAATGATAGGAAATGTTGAACCAAATAAATAAAAGACCAACTATTGATATTCTGTATGTGACTATACAGTCGTTCAATGTCTGCCTGAATGTCAAGTTACAAGGAGGAAGAAGGTAAAGTTCATTGTATTGTCGATACTTGCAATTCAAGACATTTCAATTTCTAAAGAGTCCCTTTGTGGAATAAAATCCTATGATTATAGACAAAATGTGACAGTACCAAATAGTTTTTATCTTTGAGTTTCTTAAGATTTTTCTGTTTATATTTATTATTGACATTTATTACATTTCTGCCAAAAACTAACAGTTCAAAAGCATGCAAATGAGAGCACATTAATAGATGTCACTTTGGTGAGAATGTGTACCTTTGGCATATAGCCATGGTGGCCACATGACCACAGAAAATGTTTTCATACAATGGCTAATGGCTTCCTTAGTCAAGAAACAGAGATGAGCACTGTGTCCTAGAATTGGACATGACTGCACAGGGAAATCTTTACCTTTATTACCTTTGTAATATATAATTATGTCATATATATTATATTATACACACAGTAGAATACAATTATATGTCCAGTCGTATCCAGTGGTTATATTATTATTATTTCCACCAATGTAATCTTTTTTGGATTGGGAGGGGGTGTCTTTCTGACCCCAAGGGTCTGAGGTGCCGTGTAAGGTATTTGGAAAACATTTTGGGAGATTAGGCAAAGAGTTGCTGCAGTCAAAGGAAAGAAAAGTACACAGCATAGTCCACAGCTGGATAATGAGATGGTCAAGAGACTCAGAAGAGCCCTTCCCTAATTTCTTGGCTTATAAAGGAGAGAAAGATGCATGTACTTTCATATTTGCAAGACTGATATCAGCTTTGTCTATGTTGTAAACTGCTCCAAGGTGCCTCTTGCAATTGTCTGAATTTATGTAATAAGTTGTTCATCTAATAAGTTGTTCATCTACATTTATGTAATAAGTTGTTCATTCCTTTTTAAAATTCATTTGAAATATTTAGTATAGAAAATATTGATTATATTATAGGAAAATATATATATTCAAATTAAGAATGGGACTTTCTCATTGCCAAGCTACAGTCAAAGTAATGGTGACTTCTGAGGATGATCAAACTTGCACAGGATTTTATAACTTTGATTTGGTACAGAATATATGTTTTAAAATGTGTTCTTATTCATATAATAGATAACAGATAATCAAAGTTGGAAGGGACCTTAGAGGTCATCTAGTCTAATCCCCCCACACAAGCAGGAGACCCTACACCATTTCTGACAAATGGCATCCCATCTCTTCTTGAAGGTCTCAAGCGATGGCACTCCCACAACTTCCGAGGGCAAGTGTTCCGTTGGTTGATTGTTCTCACTGTCAGAAAGTTTCTCTTAATTTCCAAGTTAAATCTCTCCTTGTTCAGTTTCCATCCATTATTCCTTGTCTGGCCTTCGGGTGCTTTAGAAAATAAAATAGTGTTGAATCCTTCCTCTCTGTGGCAGCTCCCTCAAATATTGGAAGACTGCTATTCATGTCTTCCTGGTCCTTATCTTCACCGTACTAGCCAAGCCCCAGTTCTGCAACTGTATTCATATGTTTCAGTTTCCAGTCCCCTCATCATCCTGGTTTAGGAATGTCATATATTATTCAGTCATATTTACTCAAAATAAAACTTAATTAAATGAAAATTAATTTCTAGGGACATTTCTTTAGGACTGAGGATTTTGGTTATCTACACTAAGGCTTATGTTTTGATACTCTCTGATTTAAGAATATACATTAATATATATATATTAACTGTATAATATAAATATACATATATATATATATAGTATATATATATATATATATATATATATATATATATATTTATATATATATATATATATATATATTTGTGCTGTTTAGCTTCCTTCGGGTATTATCCCACGTCATTGTAGTTCTGTTAAAGTTGTAGCTCATTGTAGTTCTGTTAGAGTTGTAGCAACGTTTCAGCAGAATCTCATCTTGCCATCAATCAGGCTTCTCTTATGGAAGTGTGTCTCACAGTTTCCTTGTTTCTTCATTGTAGTTCTGTTAAAGTTGTAGCTCTTGTAGTTCTGTTCAGAGTTGTAGCAACGTTTCAGCAGAAATTTCATCTGCCATCATCAGGCTTTTGTATGGAAGTGTGTCTCACAGTTCCTCTGTTTCTCATTGTAGTTCTGTTAAAGTTGTAGCTCATTGTAGTTCTGTTAGAGTTGTAGCAACGTTTCAGCAGAATCTCATCTGCCATCATCAGGCTTCCGTATGGATAGTGTGTCTCACAAGTGGGGTACTTACTTTGTGCTGTTTAGCTTCCTTCGGGTATTATCCACGTCATTGTAGTTCTGTTAAAGTTGTAGCAACGTTTCAGCAGAATCCCATCTGCCATCATCAGGCTTCTGTATCATTCAGGCTTAAGTACCCACGAAAGCTTTAAAAAAACATATGTATATATATATATATATTATATATACATGCTATTGTGAACAATAGTCCACAAGGCGTGACACTAAGTATCAAGATCATGCATACAGTGCTGCTGCACTATACATGACAACCTCATGGCCTAATCAAGGGTTCACAGCAGCTAAGGAGAAGAATAATGACAAAAAGAAAAAAAGTGGGGCCTAATAAATAATATACTTATACAATCTGCAGAAGGTGGTTGTGGACGCGACTCTTGAATGACTGAGACCTCTGTCATTAATCATGCCTACAATGTCTCTGGTAAGCTGTTTCCAGACTCTGACTGCAGTGTGTACAAACTCCTGCCAGTTGAGTGTGTTCCTGGACTTGGTTCCACAAGAGCATGTCTCGGAGTTGACACACTAGAGCGAGTTGTTCTTCTCATTGTATAAGGTAGGGGAACCAGCTTATACTGGTTAATATATATACTGCTTATACTGGTTAATAAATAGATTATTCTCTTTGTAATAAATAAAGTATTCTTAATAAATTAAGTATTTTTCAATACTTATGAATAAATTGAGATGTTAAGTCCAGAAAAATAACCCTATAATATTTAGACACCACATAATGGAAAGGCAAGAAGGATCAGTATTTTATCCTAAATCTTTCTGTATTAGAAGTATGCTTCAATCTCATGAAGATCATCCAAGAATATACAAAATTGTACTCCTATTATATAGAAAAAGCAGCCACCTCTCTAAAATATAACATCTGGACTCTTAGGAATGGAAAATATGAAAAGAGATGGGGGGGGGGGGCNATGGGGGGGGGGGGCTTGAGAAAAGTTGAAGTGAAACCTACAGTTGAAGGGCCAAAAGTTCATCTTCCTTTCAAATTCCAAGTTCCTGTTTCTTATTACCCTTCTGCATGACTGTAGCTGGACCCCTGGTAACCTCTCTGCTTAGGGTGCTCAGGAAAAGCTGCTCAGTGCATCAGACAGGAAACCCTCTCCCCTTTGCTACCCCCTCCCTTTCAAAGTCTAACAATGCCTCATAAAATATTAGATCACAGATTAAAACAGACGGGCTTGAAAGTTCACAAAGCACAAGTTTTGCTTGTTATTCAAAACAATTGCAAACTACCGAAGACTAGAAAGTCAAAAGAGAAATACCAAAATAATGCTACCATTTTCAGGACACTTTTTGATGTAAAACAAAAAATGTGACTTTTAAGTATTTACTAGAAATTACTAAGCCTGGCTGACTTGCTAACAGCAGCAAAAACATAAGTAGTCAATAACTTGTATATTATGTTAAACATTAGTTATGACATTATTTTTTTTCCAGCTTTATGGCCTTTATCTCTTACACACTGTACATTTGTAAGTAGGATTCCTTCTGCTTCTTATTTTTCTGGAAATTTTTAATATTTTTATATGTCTTTTTTACAAGGCATAAAATAAAAAGCAGAGCAGCTGGTGATTGGTTTTCATGAAGGAAATCATGCTTACTTTGCAGGAAATGCTAAGTTTATAAAACTAAGATCAAGTAAAACCACAAGAAAAACAATAAAATCAATTCTATCCAAATTCTTTGAGGGAATAAACTTGGAAAATTCATTGGATACATTGGATATGGCAGATGCATGATGGGCTGAACAACTTTTAGAATGAAATCTGGAGGAAATGTGCTCAACTTGAAAGAAAAAAATTCTGCAAAAACATGTACTAGTAAGACATACTTTAATACTGTGAGAGAACAGATTCAATATTTTATTAGAATTGTTTTGACATATCTTTAAACATTGATAAATCATACACCCACCCACCTACTCACCCCACACAAAGGATCATGTACTGAGGAAATACTTTTCCTCATATACATATATGAGGCATTATTTAGCTTATAAAAGAAATTATTAATATTTATATTCCAGATAATGATCAAGTCAAATAAAATCTATAAAATCAACAATTTTCTCAAGAAGTATTGTTGTACATGTTCAGAGACATATTTTTAATCTTACTTCATAAGGTCAGAGATCGGTAGTTTTTGGTCTTCCAGGTGTTCAATATTTCAATGTCCACCATCCTCAACCATTGGCAATGTAGACAATTGAGAGAATTCAATATTCATCATCTAAGTAGAGATATAATGTCATTTGTTGTCATAATTTTAATTTCTGAGTTTGTATCATCCAATATTCATTGCAATGATGCCTGTTATATACCAAAATTTGTTTGAAGTCAAGGCCTCGCATGATCTTACCACTAAGACCAAGAAAACAAATAGACTAAAAGTGAAGACCCCAAGTTGCATAATTTTTTGTTCCTGCCTCCCCATGCATATCTTAACTACACATCATTCTTGCTTTCCCCATCACTAAAGCTAACAATATACCAATGCCTTGAAGACTGAGAGTTCTTACAAATCACAATTATCCAATACCCTTGCTTAAATTTCACATATACAAAACCTCTCATCACTCCCATGTTTTTGGCCGGTTTGCAGGGCTTCGGTGGCAGCAGGAATCCGCGATCGTGCATGGTTTCTGCTTGCGCTTGCCACTGGAGTGCCCTGAGCCAGCCGGCTTTGGGGCTAAAGCCACCCCATAGAGGTGGCTGAAGATAGGGGAGACCTGGCAGGGTTTGAGAGGAGCCGCATCTCCTCTCCCCAGCTGGCTTAACTCCCTTTTCTGAAGGTTGGTAAGAGCGGCAGTCAGAAATGGCCACCACAAAGAAGCACTCATCCAGAAAAGAATGTGAGGAGGAAGCTAAGAGGTGAAAGTTTTGGCTGACCAGGATAAGAAGCAACATTTCAAGATTTCCTGGATTTTAATTTTTTTTTAAAAAGATACATCACTCCCAAAGAAGAATCTAGAGACAGCGAATGCAAATGAAAAGGGAATTTTTTTTTTTGCCACTCTCCTTCCTTACGGTGACAGCAGATGAATGAGAAATTGGAAAAAAACCACTTTGGCATCAGCAGGTAATTAAACTAGAAAATTAAAGTCAAGGGAACAATAAAGATTTCTGATCACTGAAAAAACTTTTTTTTCTTTGCTGTAAGTGGGAAGGAAGAGGAAAAAGAATAAGAGTAAGATTTGCTGGAGGAGACTACTTGGAATCTAAAATTTTAAAATTAAATTTTAACTAGACTTCTAAAAGATACATTTTAATTGGAACTTTTGTAACTGAAATTTGCAACCCCAGGAAGAGAAAGTGAAAAAAGAAGAAAGCGTCAAAACAAAACAGCTTGTATGTATTTGGACTACTTAGTGATCTTGGGACTCTTGGAAATTATATTTGAAGAATTAAAAAACATTTGGGTGTTGTTTTAAAATTTTTTACAATGGTATTACTTGTGGATGAACTGAAAATGGAATTCAAAAAATATAAAGAAGAGGAACAAGGAAGGAAAGGGCTCTTTTGGCTCTGTTTTTCACTTCTCTAGAAATTGTGAATTGGTGCCTACGAGAAAACTACAAGAAAAGGCTGTGCAACAAGAAGACTGGGACAAAGAGAAGCCATCTTTAATGAACCAAATAAACTTTATCTGGGGAGGAAAGGGGAAAGAGGGAAAAGAGAATGGAGAATTTAAGACCTAAAAAAAAACAACAAAAAAGAAAAAATAAGGTGAAAAGTGGATATAATGTCAAGAAAGCAACAGAAGGGGGAACACAGAAGAGGGAATGGAGAGACAAAGGGGTAAAGAGGGCAGAATGAAGAGAAACAAGGAGGAAGGAAGGGAAAGAAGCCTACAAAAGTTTGGAGCAAGATGTAAAGAAACAGGACTTATTCAGAGATAATGGGTAAAAATTTAACTGAAAAAGAGATTCTGCAAAGATACATAAGATTGTATTGCTATACTTGTATCAGAAATAATGTTAGAAAATTGGAACAACATATGATTAAAAAAGTGAGATAAAATACTTAGTGTAATTCAGTGAAACTTTTTTGAAACAAAATAAAAGAAATGAAAATAAATGAAGAGAATTGAATTTAGGAAGGAATGGGAACACTTTAATACCCAATGTTTCAAAATATAAGTGAAATGGGGGAGAAGTAACTACGCAAAATTTATAAGAGTTCCCATAGAAGTATGATATCTATTTTGAAAAGTAATGTGTAAAATGTTTAAGATTTAAATGAATATAATTTTAATGATAGATTGAATTGTATGCGATTGCTGTTTTAATTATATTATATATTTATAATCTCTTTTAAAAATTTTATTGTATGTAGCTTTGGAATGTTACTTAAGCAGAATCTAAATGAAAGTTATGTATTATATTAAGTGTTATAAATTTAGGGAAAGATACAAAGGCGTCATACTGCAATCAGTTAATTACAGGAGAAATTTTTGCTTTGATGAAAAAAGAAAATTAGACAGCCTGAAACAGGAACAGACAAAGGATATAAGTATAATGATCTAAATTGAGATGAAATAAATAAAATATAGAATTAAGAGAGTTAAAAGAGGGGAGAAGCTATATAGAAAATGTAGAATGGTAATAACATATGGAACGGTATATAAAAATGAACATGAACTTGAATTGGTGTCTGTACGAAGAGATGTAACCCGGGATCAGGCTGCTTTCAGGAAAGATGTTTTATGTTTTTATGTTATGTGTCTTGTTTGTATATGTTTGTTTTTTTAAAAATCAATAAACTTTTTTGGAAAAAAAACAAACAAACCTCTTACCACTCATTCTCATTTGTGATCCAGCTCTCTGTTCATCAGCTGTTTCCTTCACTACCCATTCTATAAATGTAAATTACATTGGGCTTTCTTCTTTCTATGACTCCAACAGTCTTCCATCCACAACATTTGACACCATACCTTGCATTAGGTCCCAACCAAACCTGTTTACCACAATAACTACCAGTACCATATACTTCTCAAAACTTCTTTTTCCCCTCCACAAACTCATACACAACAAAGAAATTAATGATAATTTAAGGAAGGGAAAAATCTTACTGTTATGTTTTGAAATATCATTTTCCTCATTTATACTCTAAATGTCTTCCAAGTGACAAGCCAAAAGTGTGGAATCTCCTTGAAGAAGTTTTAATTATCTTTCTCATAGGTATTTTTTTTTCTTGTGGAGAAATGCTATAAATTCACTTTTGTTTGTGTTTCATGAAAAATGTCATTGGCAGATTAAAAGTTCAATATAACTTCGGAAACAAGGAAAAATGTTTATTACAAAAAGCATTATGCATAAAGCCTGAATCCTATTCTTACAAGGTTTTGATTTGGCATAAAGTATCAGAAAAAAACAAACAGATGGAGATAAATTTCTGTGTAACCTATTTCAGTTTCTTGTCTATCTTGGTACAGTATACCAGAATGGATCCTTGCTTTTGATATTGTTTTATGTACCTTCATCCATCTCACTAGAATAACCTGAATCAAAGGTCATTCTCCTGAACTCTTGTATCTTCTCTCTCAAAAAGAATGCCAATGTACTTAGTATAAGGGGAGAAAGGACATATAGCCTTGATATATTTGAACAATTGCTCATTTATCTTCAAAAATGGAATAACCCTTGTTGTAACCTCCAACACTCTGGAGGACTGACCTGAGGTACTTTTTTTGTGTGTGAATAAGCTGGTCCATCATGATATTCATACTGATGCACAGTTTGGGGAGTAAAAAGAACAATTCTACTGCTAATTCTGTTTTGCCCACAATCAATTACTCTTCAACCAACATGGGATCTCTCTCTCTCTCTCTCTCTCTCTCTCTCTCTTTGTGTGTGTGTCTGTGTGTGTGTGTGTGTAAGGGCTGTTGCAAATTCCACCTTGGACGAAATACATAGAATTAAAAATGTGTTTCTTAAACTTTCTTTTGTTCACTTTCATTCCTCCTGACAGAATTTAAAAAAAAAGATGTTCAGTATCAATAATAATTGTTCTGACTAAGCAAAATCCAGAGTGTTCTGTATATTCATATAAACTATTCTTTATATGAATCAATTTATCAAAATAGAAAAATGGCAGCTTATTTGTAACAAAGCAGCAAATACAGGAATGCTTGACTGGAATTTTATTTGAATACTTTTCAAGACTAGATGTATTTATATTATAGGTCAGCCTAAATTTGGCCCATGTCAATATCATGATCAATCTGTTTCATCGATTATTTGACAAACTATTATTTAAATAAATTGCTTTAATTGTTTAATAAATTATTACATTTCATTGCATTCATTTGCAATATTAATTTTTATTGTGTTGTGCTTTCTGAGGTTTGTTATAAAAACAGCTAGTGCTTTTTTTAAAAAAAGTAAATAAATACATGAATAAAGTATTTTTACTCATATATGGTATTATAATAAATTAAAGATAAGTACATATTACATCCATCTGTAAAGTAAGTTCTTAAATAAAGCATTTCTAAAGTTTATTTTGTGATTTAGAATTCTGCTCTCTGCTTCTTCCTATTTTTTCATTTTTTTAAGAAAAAGGTAAATTCTTAAAAAGAAAAAAAACCTAACTGTAAAACATTGCTATGTATAATTTTTAATTGTTGGATTAGCAAAATGGGAAAATTATGAAGCACCTCATAGATTTTGGCTAAATATGAATGATGAGGCATATTTGCTTCTTTGGGCATTACACAATAGGACAGTGTGAAGCAACTAAGATTTGTTTCACCAGAATCATTTAAAGTGTCTGGGTTCAGTTTAGGAATCCAATTTAGGCAGTTTAGATATAATGATTAAATCCAGAAAATTAGGCAGTTTATTGGATTGTAATCCTATGCTGCCTTTCCGACCTGCTGCATGAACCTCTGTGGTTCCTGACTCTAGTCCTACTACTCCCCCATCCCTACTCATCTCACCCACCCCAAAATATACAGTTTTCTGTTATGAAATTTTGCTACTCTTATTTGGATTCCCCCAAAAAGCCTTACCCAGGTATATTACAATACATTTCCTCAGACAATAAAATTAAATTGCATTGACTTAATCACAGCAACAAGAAAGTAGGCTGGATAAAAGCTGAAAGGAAAGAGCTCTTTAATGCACCTGTAAAATCAGTGCAACATAGACTGATATTCTGATTACTTTCTATCCTTTATGTAAAACAGCTTAAGTGACAATCTTTTTCATTAATGCAAAAGTCATTAAATATTTTTCTTTTTGTTTTTTTTTAAATAGCAACCATTTAGTACAGCCAATTGCATTATATGCTTCTAAAAGAAGGTATTGATGAATTCCTTGAATGCTGATGAAAAAAGAAAGAAATAAAAGAGTGCAGATGTTTCTTTTATTCTCTGTTGATCAATCTTTGTCTCAAAATTCTTTGTTTGTTGTAGTTTTACTAAGCCTGGTATCCCTATTCAAGAAAATAATGTATTAATGGAATAGTACAGCTGGTGGGCAAATGGTAATAGACTGATTATAGTGGAGCAAACAGAGTAAACTTTTGCCTGTTATTCTAAAACTTTTGTTCAAATATCAACTTAATTTGATTTACAGATTCTTAAGTATACTCACTTAAAGTTGTAGAGCAGAATTAATGCATGATACACCAAATGGATGAAGGAATGATATAACATGACAGCAAGGAAGTTACATTATTTTAAAAAGTCAGTTTTGCCGAGGAGTAAATAAAGATTACTTATAATACATTATATGGTGTTCAGAACCAATTACATTCTGCCTCCAGGCCAAGAGGGAATGAATAATTCTGTCCCCTTTGTATATGTTCCCAAGTCAGAAGTATGACATAATCAGCATGGTCATCAGATACTTAACATAGTAGAGGAAACTAAGTAAATAATAGCATCCATCTTAAGTGTTAAAATTAGTTGAATCAGAAGGCCTAGGGGGTTTATATGTAAATGTTCACTTTATCCAGCATATAAAATGAAATAAACACAAAACTACAGTACATTCCAAATGCACAAAGAAATACCAATTTCTGGCTGAATAGAACATCAATTTGTAATTAGAATTAGCCTACTTTCTTTCTCCTCTTTTTTGTAATATTGAACAACTTTACAAATGTATCCTATATGGGAGATAACAAAAAGGATAATGATGTTGGATATTGGAAAGATTTATTTCTACAGATTTGTAACACTAGATAATTAAGGTAAAATGAATGGATATTATTTTGTCTGGTCAAGGTTTAATTATTAGTTTTTTAAAGACTGCATTATTAGTTTGTACCTAATTATTTTTTGTTTCTAATTTTCATTCCCTCATTTTGGGGAGGTGTACAAGAAATGTTTTTAAAAAGCATCCTGGCACTTTTGAAGATCAGTTAAAACCTGATGAATTTAAGGATTTGATGAAAAGTCTTTGAATAATGATCCTTAAAAATCTATTTATTTCATCATACTATTTTAGCTACTCAGGCAAACAATTAGAGGAAATTTGATCAAGCCTTTCATGTGCCTTTAAAATAGTGATATGAAAAAATATCTGGATTTTTTAAATAAAGCTATGATGAGACATTTTAAAACACAGCCAAAGTGTTCAAATTTAAGTAACTTTGTTTATCAATACAGAAACAAAATAAATGTAGAAACTCAGCAAGTTATGAAAAGGTTAGGAAGAATTAACAAAGTTATGATGAAAGAAAGAAAATGTTGACATAGGAGCAGGACAGGTTATACGGAGGGAACACAGAAATAATTGAAAGAAACATGAAAGAAAACATTTGAGCATTGAAAGCATTTGAAGTCTTAATGGATTGATGGATTGATTGATTAATTCTTTCCTAGATAGGCAAGCCATTCTCTAGTGACAGATTGTTAGAACCACAGTAGTTTGCATTCAAAGAAAATGGACCTAAAGGAGCAGTTCCACAAATGATATATTGATGTAACAGGCTGCATTTTACTAGTCATTGAAAACAGTGGGGTTTGAATTATAGATGAATATACAAATCACATAGATTTGTCATCATAATATGCAACTTTTATTTTTTTCTCATGTACCATCATCACCACCAACTTATATACTGCCAAGATGAAATTCTATATGGGATTTGCTTGTTTAGACAGAAGATTGTACCTAATGCAACTTTTTTTTCTCATAAATGTACATTTGTTCTATTGTTGTAGTTCTCCCTCAAGGTGTTCTCTCTTGTTCAATTGATTGAATTAGATTTCAAAAACTGAAAATGTTTGTCAGTTCTTCATATTATGAAATTTCATCATGAATTATGAATTATGATTTCATAGCTGACACTTATATTGAAATATTATTATAAAAAGATAATAGTTGGAACTTACACATGTAGAGATAAATGTGTTTTGCATCAAGTATTGAAAAAGTATGTTCCTACTAGTACTGGCTCAATCATTGTGAAGGTTTCCTTCAGCTTATGGATTTTTCCAGGAAATGTTGGAATTTTTTTTTAATGCTGGAAAATGCTTATAAACAATACATTCAGTGGCAATCTTTACCCTACTTTACAAATGACATGTACTTTTAACCAATTGTCTTTGAAGATATGCAGTTCTATGTCAGAGAGAATGAACACTGCCTATTGCTATTTAAAAGAACAGGCTCTTTTCAATAATGGAATACTTTTCCCCATATTTATTTATTGAGCTGTGTTTTGCAGTGTTTGGGATTATTGTTCCCAGATGAATCAGTATGCCCATGATTTAACATTGCTGGTTGATTACTGTGAACTCCCACAATTAGTTGCAATTCTTGTAGACCCACTGGAATTGGTTCTTTGAAAAATTTCAGGAAAGTAAATAACAGGAAAAAAAAATTACACTAAGCTTGTCTTTTATTTGTTAAATAGAAAGGAAACAACAATTATTCTGGGAATAATAATTTATCTCTATATACTAAAGTTACAGGAGCAGGATGAGTAGAAAGTGAAGACACAATCATACACACACGACATACCTAAAGTGGCCAAAAACTACTTTGTGGAGAAAATGTTTTCAAAATTGGCCACTGTATTTATATGCCACAACCATATCTTGCAGGAGATTTCTTATTAATGAAGATATTTTGGTAGTTAATATTTGAATCTTCCCTTTCACTTATGCTATAATTGTAAATCAGAAAAATATCAAATGAAAGTATCACTTGAACTATTTTCTATAAGGATTTTGTTATTGTTGTTTTATGGTGGAAGATCTCCTTCCTTCCTGGAAGATCACAATTCAGCTCTGAATTTGGAATGCATGCAACAGAGTGCCTTAATTGCACTTAAAGAATAAAATAAAGAAACATCCTCTATTAAACATTGTAATTGATATAGTGCTAATATGTCATATCTGGTGTGACATATATTTGAATTGGGTGCCATAAAAATGTATGGATATAATTTATCTGCATAGTTAGGGCAATCTGATTCCAACATCCTGCCATGCATAGCTCTCGGGGGTGGGGGGGGAGCTGTAATATTGCTAAAAGTGGAATGAAAGAGAACAATAGGATAACCAGCAGTACATTACGTAGTGATAAGAACATCATGGAGAACTTAAAAGAAAAGGTTAAAAATAGATTGTCACTTAATAAAATCTAATGATATGGTCACTGAGAGTAAAAAATAAACATCAGCGTTCATAATCAATCAAGTCAAGGATGAATCTTGAAAAAAATGCATGATTGTAATCTAAAAATTACATGGTATCACATTATCTTTCCATGGATTGGAATAACTAATTGCAGTAGATTTCACTGATTTACCATGAAATAAGTAGCAAATAAGCAAATTTCATTTGTTTTGCCTCTTTTTCACTGTTTTATTTATCCCTTTTGTCCTTATTCAAAAACTTCTTAATGTCCTCAGCAGTCAATGGAAAAACATTCTGAGGGATAGAATTAGACTGTGGAGAGTATTTGAACAGTAACACTATGCTCAGCAAATGGCATCACTTATTAACTTCAAAATCCAGAATGTCTTGGACACAACTCAATCAAGTATTCATTGTCCATTATTTATTAATAAACTTGCTTCCCAGATATTGATTTTTTTAAAGTGAACATTCCTCAGTAAATTGTGATTCATCAGAAAGTGTTAGTGATCAATGTGGATATCTCAGTGACAACTCTGTAAATGTATGAACTAACACATGAAAACCATCAATATATCACAATATGTTATAATGCTAGGAATAAAATGTAGTCTATTAGTGGCAAGGTGAATATGTAAACTAAACTAAAATAATATTTGATATCTTAATTTCACAATAGAAAATAAACAGAGTAGACATCGTAACACTTCTCTTTCTATCAAATAAAATTAAGTTTTGAGTCCATCAAATCCTACCTTTTCATTTTTTCAATATTCAGAGAAGGCCATAGTTAAGCATTTTTTTAAACACATCTCTTTTAGTTTTTTAAAATATTCATTGTCTGATTATAGCTTTTGTTCCATCCAGAAAAGATGCGCGGTAGACCGGGTTCCAACAAATAACTTTTTATTAGTTAACAGCAAAGAATAATGGAACATAGGCTTAAGCCGCGGCAGCCCTTTATATAGAGGCTTGCCTGCCGGCTTGTAGCCAATGACATTCTTTTGACTTTGCCGCCTTTGACTCCTTGATTGGTTCCTTTCGAAGTGTCCTAGATCGGGAATTCTATTTTCCCTGGTATTCTTTGAAGAATTAATTTTTGTTTCTTGAGTTATTTTTGTTTATTTTGGAATTTGGAGCTTGCCTCGCAGCCAGCGCACTCCCGCCAATTCTCTTTGCCTCTTGCGCCTTTTTTTGGTTCGTGTACAGGCGATGGACCTGCAATCGCATCTTCTTCATTTCTGATGACTCATCTAGGTCTTCATTTGGTGTGGGCTGTGGCAAGCTTTTGCTTCTTCCTCTGGTAGGGTCGTCGTGTCAGTATTGGCATTCATCAGTTTCATTGTGGCCATGTGCGGGCGCTCGTTGGCCGTCGGGCCGGCGGCGTAGACCGGGGCGCATATGACCCGAAGTAACGTCACTACATTCTCGATTCGTCAGGACGAATTCTTATTGGCTAGTACCAGTCGCTCCGGCGGGTGCTAGACTCTAATACCGCGTTCGCGCCTTCCGGCTGTGAGCTCTGATTTTTCGTTTCGTGGCTGATTTCTTCGTGCTTTCTGCAGCGGTGGCTCTGCGAATTGCTCTGCTATCTGTTTATATTAGGCTGTTTAATACTTGTATCATTTTGTAAAGTATGAGTCCTTTAGACTAAACAGACACTTTATTCTTCACATGGCTCAATTCCATACTCTGGAACTTGCAGGCTCCTCCCAGATGCGGAGAGCTGCCGCAAAATCTGCAATGTCGTTGCTTCCCTCGTGGTCTCTTTTATAAACACTCGTGTCTCTTAATGAAGATTTGAGACAATCGCGGCGCGTAGTGAGCCCTTTAGCATTCGCGTTAGCTTCAACCAAAAATCATCTGTTTCAGCATCTCTGGGCTTTGCCAATGCCTTTGCCATTTTGAATGACGGCTGGCCCAACAATGTGTTAAGGGAAGACAGCCCTCTTTTTGCTGAATTATCTGACATTTATCCATTTTGTTGGTATCCAAATCAGGAAGCGATCGATATAAGACTCATCTTTCTTCATTGGGTCTAAAAAGTGCGGGTGGTGCGTTGCTACAGCCATTTCGTCTAGCGGGTGGTTGTTTTCTAGCTGCTTGCTCGAGTCTCTTCCAACGTTTAGGATGATCTCATCCCGTACGCCGAGTGTTCCGTCTGGAAAAGACGTGCGGTAGACCGGGTTCCAACAAATAACTCTTATTAGTTAACAGCAAACAGAACGGAAACATTGGCTAAGCGCGGCAGCCCTTTTATATGGAGGCTTGCCTGGCCAAGCGGTTGTAAGCCAATCATTCTTTTGACTTGTGCCAGCTTTAAAGGCGCTCCTTGGATATGGTTCCTAATGAACCAATCCTTTGAACTGGCCTTTCTGGCCATCAAAAGAGACTCTTGGAACTTCCAAGACATACAGAAACAGCTTTCCTTGTTTGTGGAAAATAATAAAGCAATTATTTTTATTGTTTATAACCAGGCATGCATATATTTTCTCCTTCTCCTCTCACCCCCCCACAACTGCTGCAGTTTCCCTCCTATTTATTGGAGTGATTAAGCACCTAGTTGAGGAATCTGGCGACACCAATGAATTTAGTTCCCCTTTAGGCACAAAACTAGCTGAGTGACCTTTGCTGTGCACTCTCTGTCCTCTCAGTCCTAGTCTAGGACAGTCACAAGAATGAAATATGGCTAAACTAAAGGTAGGGGATGTGTGTGTGTGTGTGATGTGAACTATATTACATTTCTTCATATTTGCATGGAGAGAAGTTCACTTCTAAGGATAGTGTTCTACCACATTCCTAATCTGAAAATTAAGTTATATCGCACATCTATAGTTATATCGTCTACATTAAGTAAAAAAAATTTTTTTTTGTGAAATATTTAATTAAAATATCTGTGGCTCATTTCCTAATTATGAACATAAGTATAATCCAAGCCTTTCAACGACTATGTATAACCTCGACTATTTATATATTAATATATGTAAGCTGTAACAATCAATCACACTAACTAGTAATTAACAAAAAAAGTAAAACATTATGAGATAATAAATATTTAATTAAATTATTAAGCTATAAAATGTAAATGAAATAATTGCAGACGTTTCCTTCATTTTCTCCATATTTTAAAACTAGTTTCCTAACTTGCTAATAATTATCTATCCTAGCTCTTGAGGAACTTATCTGATATTGAGAATGAATGTCATGTTCCATTGTATACACAGAAAAGTTCTACATAACCTAGTAAGATACATGATATAAAGGGCCTGTCACATAGGCTGACGATGAAAACGTATTGTAAAAAGGACAGCGGACTGAGAAAATTGTTCCATCCATTTGTTACGCGCACTCAAAGTCCCGCCGAATTTGCATAAGCAGAGCGGACAAAAACAGAAAGGAATGGACGGGGAGGATGTACCAGGATGTAAAGTATGCTCCTTGGAAGCCTAGGCGGATAGAAAGTGATGAAGCCTATGGGCATCATCTGCGGGAGTTTCCAGGGGAGCACAGTGAAGGGTGGACATGCAATGGAAGGAGTGTATTGCAGAGCAGGATGCCGAGCGGAATGAAAGCGGATGCATCATGGAAGCCGAGCGGTATGCAATAGCGGATGCCTCAGCGGATGCAAAGCGTTCACTGCACATGTGGGAGGATGCATTGCGTCAGCCCCGCGATATAAAGGGAAGCAAGCTCGCAGCAGGTCACAATTCAGAGGAAAGACCTGCTGTCAGACCACAGCTCCGGGGGCAAACAACCTGGGAAGAAGAGGAAGCATGTACCAATCTGCCGCCACCCTGGCAAGAAGGACAGGCCACCATCCCACCCCTGGCCTGAACTGCTCTGCTAGTGGTTTCTGCTGCTCGGCTGATACCTTCCTGGTGCTGGTGCTTCTGCTGGTGCTTACTCCTGCTGGCGCTGCTCCTGGTGCTGCGCGCTTCTGCTGTGCTTACTCTGCTGGACTGCTCCTGGTGCTGCTGGTGCTGCTGTGCTCCTGTCCTGCTGTGCACTTGGTCGCTGGTCTGCTAGTGCTTGCTGGTCCTACTTTGCTACTACTGTTTTGTTGCTGCTGCTGGTGGTGGTAGTGTGGTGGGAGCATGCCCCTAGAAACCTCGAAGCCCTACTGATGAAGGGCCAGAAGGCCTGCAGAGGGAGGAAGAGGCATATGCATGAACGGGAGAGGAGGGCATACTCCATCGAAGAGGAACTATGAGGATGAGTCTGAATGGCTGAGGGAAAACGAGTATCTTGAACGGAAGAACGACAGGTTCTATCGAGACATCAAAAAGGAATCAGGCTGCTTAGAGAAGAGAAGGCGAGAGCCTGGGCCTACACTTCGAGGTCCTCCTCGGGTGGTGATAGCACGATGCAGCACCTTGATATGGGGAAGCTGCACCTCAAGAAATCTGGTCAGGCCAGGTCAAAGCTGACGGACCAGGAGACCTATGTGTGGCCAATGTGCAGGCTTCTTGGAGGGTGAGATCCCGCCACGCGAGGAGCCACCCCTCTGACAACCTCTCTCAGGCAGCCCCAGAGAATGCCAGTCCTCTTCTGGGCAAGGAGTCAGACTCCTGTTGTCGCAGGCAGTATCTGTGGAGCGTCATGACGGAAACCCCCCGACCAGCTGCACTCCCGTGGAAGAGCCGTCGTGAAGACCCCCTGACACCAGTGGGAAAAAGGAGAGGGCAGCTTACACCAGAGACCAGACCCAATCCACCCTCATGCTGCACCCTCCTACAGAAAAGCCAGGCAGAGAGCAGAAAACGGAAGGGAGAGCCACACTGTTCCCTGCTGGAGACAGGGACACCATCAAAAGCAGCGTAGATCTCCACTCTCAGGCTGGTACACACCGACATACCATCCTCTAACAGAAAGACCCTTCCTCACCTACCGTCATATCAGCACCCTCCGGAAATGTCCCGAATCACGTACAGGTGATCAAGACAGGATCACCGGTCTTCTGTCACAACCCTGCAGCACCCAGCTGAGACCTGCTCCTCACCCAGTCCAGTCTGCTCTTCCACCCCAGGTGAAGTCATCTGCCCCTTCAAGGCTGTTCCAACAGCCCTCACCTTACCACAGGCCTAATGGCTACCAGATCCCAGCAGCACAGGTAGCCCTTCCCAGTCCAGGCACAAGGTCCATCTGTACACCACCGTGCCACCGGAGTGCGACGCGATGCCAAACTGATGCCACCCACGCCACAGATTGCCACCCACGCCACAGAATGCCATTGGATGCAACCCCATGCCACAGATCCACTGAATGCCTCACCTCGCTCAACCTGCGAGACAGACAGCCCCACTACACTCCTCCTTCCTCCACCCCAGCAGCCCAAGCCCGGCCCAGAACTTCTGTCATTGGTCTTGGGACTGACAGCCACCATGTCCTGGAGGAAACGGGTCTCTCAACATCAACAAGGACTGAGCCAGCTCTCTGAGTAGCTTCCTCCACACAACCATCCCCTGTAAAGTCCTACTCCGGCCAGCACCCCAATGGTGCCTCAGACCAGCACTCCCAGCAGCAGCCTCCTCCAACCAGCACCTGGACTTTCACCTTTGACACTATGGGCACGCCTCAGAGTGACTGATGAAGAGTGCCAGAGACTGGGTTGCTAACTGATGGGACTTTATCTTGCTTGGACATTGTGTCATTTTCTTTATCAGTTTGTTATTATAAATGATTATCTTTGCTTCACACACTTGATTCAGTTCTTTATTAAATAAAGTCTTGGTGGAAACTTTTGAAAATGTTTAAAGCCTTTGCATGTTTGGTGGGATGGGTTAAAATAGCAGTGGGATGGGGAGGGATACCTTTGTGATGGGTAATAGCTGTGGGAATGGGCAGGGATCCTGTGGGATGGGTGGCAAGGGATACCTTTGGGATGGGTAGATAGCTTGTGGGATGGGCAGGATACCATGTGGGATGGGGCAGGGATTACCTTTGGGATGGGTAAACAGCTGTGGGATGGGCAGGGGAATACCTTTGGATGGGTAAATAGCCTGTGGCATGGGCAGTGGATACCTTTGGGATGGGATAGCTGTGGGAATGGGCAGCGATAGTCTTTGGGATGGGTAAGTAGGCTGTGGGATGGGCAGGGATCGCCTGTGGGATGGGCAGGATAACCTTTGGGCATGGGTAATAGCTGTGGGATGGGCAGGGATACCTTTTGGAACTGGGTAATAGCTGTGGCATGGGCAGGGATACCTGTGGGTGGGGTAATAGCTGTTGGGATAGATAAACCTCCAATTGCAATCATTTAGTGGGACTGTATGGTCACTCTTTCCAGGTAGCCACACCTTTGGGCCCTTTATTATCACTATTACAATGGTAATCATTGATCACCACACATTTCAAATAAACACAACTCTTTATAAAGATGCCCTGTTCATTTAGGGCCACACTCACATACATGGCACAATCTTCATAGTGTGAATAAGACAGGTGAAAGAAGGCAATCCATTAAAGCAAATCTCATCATCCTGTCTGCACACTCCCAACTTTTGGGCTCCAGCTGGGGAGTTGCACCAGTGTTTTCAGGAGGTTTGTGCTGCTATCTTCCCCTTCATGTGAACTCTGTTGGGCCTTGCACATCCAAAGTGTGTCTATCAGGTTTTCCGCCCTTGCTCAACTTCACCAAGGCTCCATAGTCCCCATTTGCCTTGGTTAGCGGTCCACGAGCCTGTTCTGCAACAACTGGGTAGCGCGGGCGCACATGAGATTGTGCAGCGAATGCAGCAAGAACTTCCACGATCCTCCTACGATCTGTGGGCAATGCTACATGGTGGTGAGAAGTACCTGCAAACCTGTTGGCCCAGGATGCCAAAAGGTGTCTCCAGCACCCGTCTGCCCTGGGACAGCCTGTGACGTTGAAGATATCCTCTCTTCAACGGTTGAGGCATCTGGATGGTGTAGGGCTTTCATGAGGTAGCGTTCTGAGGGAGAAGGCGTCAATCCCCCACGATGGAAGTCGGGCACATCTTGTGTGTACGTTGCGGCGGGGGTCTGATCTGGGAAGCCCATGATGAGGTTTCATTTCCAGCCCCTGCCTTCCGAGGATCACTGAAGTTTGTATACCTGACATCTGAAGATTGACCCATTGCACTTGAAAATCGATGTTACATGAACTTGTAGTCAGCATTGACCATTGGCAAAGAGGATGTATGCTGAAGAATGCCTGTAGTTGTGATTAATGGACCCTGACTTGGCTGGAGCTTTGCAGGCCTGGTTCTTCCCATCTATGGTTCCAACAGCGTGGGGAAGTTCCACTTCTGATACCACTGCATCTGCAACTTTCTTCCAGCCTTCTTTTCAGTGGAGGGGCACTGGAGGAGCTTCTCCAGGTATTCTTCGATGATGGCCTGCACCACTTCTCTGACCACAATCTTGATGTGTTGTGTGGTACCCTCCAGCTGTACTGCATGCTCCTGTTACGTGGTTCCTCAGGCCAGGTGGCACAGAGTTCAGTTGCCACCTTGAGCCCAGGGTCCAGGCTGGGCCGGAAATTGGTGCTCTGCTTGGTCAACCTGGGCTCAGCCCTCCGCTCACAACTTCGTCAAAACATGACTGCTGCGCTATCCTCATGAAGTTCTGGAATGCACGAGTGTCTTCGTTCCTTAGCTCCAATATCAGCTTGTTTAATAAGTCCGTACTCATGCTTTTCTCGCGATCCATCTTCGGACACAGACACTTCTTGGACGCCTCCTTTTTAGCGGAAGAACAGCGTGAAAGAGCCTGTAGAGGGCTTCGCACGTGTTGTAGAATGATGGTGGCTACCAAAAGGAGTGTGTGATGATCCATGGTGGAGATGACTGGATGCTGTGGAAGAGCAAGAGCAAGAGCAAGGCTGAAGAGGTCTGCACAGCAGGGCTGCTGGACTGAAAGTGAGATCCAGGTGAGTTCCTCCCCTTTTTATAGGAAATATAGGTTTTCCACTAGGTGTCCTTTTGCATCCTCTAGACATCCTGCAGACATCCTAAATATACGAGATACGTCCCCTATGCAAACATTTTTTCTGTTTTAATGCTTTCTATGCAAGCTGCATCCACTTTTATCCTTTCTCCGTCCGTGCTACTAACACTGCATGTGCATTCCGTGTCCGTTTCACTTCCTCCCTGTGTCCGTTTTCTGCTGGAGCAGATGTGAGTTGTGCAGATGCGCAGCAGATGCATAGCAGATATAGCGGACACATAACGGATGACGACGGATGTCTAACGGATGTTCCCCGTATGCATAGTGGATGTCTAACGGACGTGTTGGATACCTTTTCCACTCAAAAAGTTTTGTGCAGCTCAAAACTTTTTGAGCGGATGAAATTTCAGTAGATGGATGTTCAACGGATAGAGAGGATGAAAAATGGACGCAGTGAGTACAGAACGGAAGCACTGCGTTAACCAACGAATGGAAAGTGTTTCTCTCTGTTTTTTGCATCCGTTGATGCTGTGTGACAGGGGCTTAATCACTATTTTATAGTATCAAAATGAGAAACAATTGCTCTAACTTATTTTCAATTTCATCAGAAGTTTTTCATAAGAATCATATCCAATTTCTGTAAATGCTGCCTTTATAACACTTACATTCCAGTCCATAATGAAACTTAAGGAGTAGTTATTTGAGACATCCAATGCAAGAAGTCATACAAAAATATGTGTATAGGAGAGCTTTCTATTTTCTATTATCAAGGAAAATAATTACATTTAATTTTCAGAGAGACGCTGCATGAAGAAATTTGAGAACAACTATGTTACATTAAAAACAGTTTGATTTATATTTTTAACCTTGGATCCCAAGATATTTCAATGAATTCGGAAGGGATGGTAAATGAGAATTTCCCAGTTCTTACTCTTCCCCAACTGTCTCCTGTAAAGTTTATTTGTGGATTTATTATTTATTTTTAAAATGTGTGGAAGACCCAATCAAAACACCATGGGCATTACACAACAAAGAAAAAAGAACAATAAGTAAATTTCAAAGATAAACATAACAAAAGAAAACAGAAATTATGCTCAGATGCCCTTCTCTAATCAAACATAATGAGTCAAAGTCTCATAGAAATACAATGTCTTTAAGAGGGCAACCAGGCTTATTTACCTTCAATGGCAGAAAACTCTATATTGTAGTGTATAGTGTAGAGGATCTAATATTATAAAAAGGAGGGAGGGAGGGAGGGAGGGAAGGAAGGAAGGAAGGAAGGAAGGAAGGAAGGAAGGAAGGAAGGAAGGAAGGAAGGAAGGAAGGAAGTGTTCTTGAAGTGTAATTTGTGGCTGTTATTCACCTCCCAAAAAAGACACATTCTCTTCAACTCCATTAGTGCCATACATGCAAAACACCAGTGGCAGAATCAGCAAAGTGTTTGGTCAGATTTAGGTAATAATATTGAATTGCAAATAGCTTCTTTATTAATTTAGGGGGCAGGAAAGGTGGGGAGAAACTCTTAGATGATGGCTGGGATATCAAAAACAGGATGGTTCATATGAGAGCCCCCAACCACACTGCAAAAATGATTTGGATTCATTCTAAGAAATCGTCCACCCATTTTCCTTTCCTCTTCTGTTCCTGGCCACATTTTTGGATTTAATGTTATGAATTCTTCTTTCCTATTGTAAAAGTGTTTACATAAATCTAAAAGCTAAACTAAAAAGTCACCTGAGATCTTCTATATGCAAGGCATATGGTCCTTCACTACACCATAGGCATCATACTTCATGCTTTTCCATTGCTGTCCACATTTATTACTGTGTTTTGTATTGTGTTGTGCTGCTATTACTGTCGTAAGATTCAAGACTGCAAGCATTTTGCTCAACAGGATTCCAGGCAGTTATCTACCTTGAAGTCTGTTTATAGTCTCACCTTAATGAATGTGAATGACTGTCAAGACAATACCAAAATACCTTTCACTTCTTCTTGTAATATTGCTCCGTATGGTTCAGGTGCTGATTTTTTTTTTCAGTGTCTCACATTCCTTTTTGATGGAATGCCCCAGAGGAGGCAATATGAGCTGTGCACTTTGAACCATCAGTTTCCCACTCCTTTCTGATGATATGTAAATAATGTGAGCCAGGCCTTGCGGAGTCTTCTCAAACTCCATGGAAAATACCAGCATTAGTTCCACAAGCAATCAATCATCTCATGTTCAAGCTTCAGTTGTACAGATGAAAAAAACTTCCAGCATGAGGCTTCATTCCATAGGTGGGTGGCTCATAGTGAAAATACAATACAATTGTCCTCACTATCCAAATTATAAAGCATGTTGAAATGATTACCAAAGAAATTGAAGAAATAATTAGAATATTTTGAATACAAATCTTTGAAACTCCATTCAATTTTCTGACATAAGAAAGAAATGGTAAATGTGTTGTTTGTTTGCTTATGAATCTTGACGAATGTATTTTTTTTCTTTTTTGACTCTTGACAAATGTATCTTTTCTTTTATGTACACTGAGAGACAAGACAAACTCTTTGTGTGTCCAATCATAGGGTTTGTTGTTGAACATTAGACCAAGGCATTTTGTGTGGTCTGAAATGAATGGAAAGAGTTTCCCTATTTATCCCCATTAATCTTGAGAAAGATAATCCATTGTACTGACATCATCATCACATAATGTCTTGTGTGACATTGAAGAGACACAAGCCTTGTAAAAAGAAAATCTTTTTCCTCATTTTTTCCTCAAAAACCATAAAGATTCTTAACAGAACAAAGGAGCCATTGTCTCTTTTATCTTACTGTATCATACTTTTATTACCTGATTGTTTTTCTTTACATCGAAAGGGCATTATCATTATAAAATGGGAAAACCTATACCATTTTTTTCAGAACCAGCTGAATGATCTGAATCAAGGGTGCCACAAATTCATTTTGCAAATATTGTCCAGTGGCACAAAAAAGTTCCAAACTAGAGGTTCAGTTGTTGGGATATAACACCACATTATTCACAATGATGTGGTAAAATTTATATGGGATATAATATAGAATATAATATGTTCTAACCCTTAGGAAATTTCTCCTTAGTTCTAGGTTGCTTCTCTCCTTGATTAGATTTCACTCATTGCTTCTTGTCCTGTCCTCAGGTGCTTTGAAGAATAGCTTGACTCCCTCTTCTTTGTGGTAGCCCCTGAGATATTGGAACATTATTATCATATCTCCCCTAGTCCTTCTTTTCATTAAACTAAACATACCCTGTTCCTGAAACTGTTCTTCATATGTTTTAGCCTCCAATCCCCTAATCCTCTTGTTGTTCTTCTCTGCACTCTTTCTAAAGTCTCAACATCTTTCTAACATTGTGGTGACCAAAACTAAATGCAGTATTCCAAGTGTGGCCTTACCAAGGCATTATAAAGTGGTATTAACACTTTACATGATCTTGATTCTATTCCTCTGTTTATGCAGCCTAGGACTGTGTTGGCTTTTTGGGCAGCTGCTGCACACTGCTGGCTCATATTTAAATGGTTGTCCTAAGGCAGAAGCTTGTCCACCTCAAGAATAAAACACCCAGACACAAACTGAATAATGTGGTATATGAAGTACAATGCAGTGAGACACATGCAGATCTGTACATTGGGGAAACAAAACAACCACTTTATAAACTCTTGGCACAACAAAGGAAAACAAACCCATCAGGGCAAGATTCAACAGTCTATCTGCATTGAAAAGACAAAAACCACTATTTTGAAGACAGCAAAGTCCACATTTTGAAAAGAGAGGATTGCTAAAAGAGTAGGTCAAAGAGGGTTCAAAGTGGACATTTATGTCAAAATTGAACAGCCCTCTCTCAACAAACTATCTCCAGTCTACAATACAGTTCTTTCAGCAGTTCCAAGAAGGCTCCACGACCATTTGCACTACTCAGGTGACTCTGAGGACACAGATAAACCTCCAAGTGGTTCCAACAACTCTCTAAAAAAATGCAAATGACCAACTGTCTGCAAGGAAAATAAATCCTCCCATTCCCCACCATCCAGTCAGCACTGAAGAAGCTTCTTGGATCAGAAATGAAAAGTCTTAAAAGAGAAACAAGGAAGTCCAGTTGCCTCTTTAAAAAAGCACCTTTGGGACAACCATGATCTGAATGACTGAGAATCTCCATAGACAAATAAGCAAACTTAAACTGGGATAAGTTTCCTCTCTATCTTTTTGAATAGCAAATATTATATAAAAACGTTTCAGTCTTAGAGCATTTGTAAATGATAAATCTCTGTGCAAATTGGTTGTCAAGCAAAATATCACAAAATTCTCAACTGGCTTATGGCTGCCATAGTAGAAAAATAAGGTTACACATAGACCCACAGAGAAAATCATACACACATACACACACAGGGAGAAGGAGAGAGGGAAAGAGAGTAGAGAGAAGTTAACTGTGTTTTTCTTTTATTACTTTTCCTTTCAATGTTCTTTCCAATTTTGGATAAAGATGGAAAAGAAATGAACAACAACATTTTCTCTCTTTTATTGAAAATATTGTCCATAACTGTTTTCCTTTGTCCTGGACAAGCAAGCTCATTAAATCTATGATGATGGAAAGATGGAGGGTTTTCACAGAAAATATTAAGAGAGATTGAATATGATCTACACTTCTTTGAAAATGCTTTTTCAAAAAATTCATGTTTGGATAGGATCAAGTATCCAGGGCTGATTTTGATTTTTGTTTTATGTTGCCTGGTGCTTAATGTTTTCAATAATTGGCAGAGTGACTACATTTTTAAAATGCCTGGCAGGGGTGGAATGGCAGAATGTTATTCATCCTGGAAGCAAACAGGCCTTCCAGACAGCAAATTGAGGGACCACACAACCTTAGGCGAATAGAAACTTACTTTCAAGATGATTCTTACAAAAGGAAACAGGGTTTGATACAGGGGTGGGATTCAACCAGTGGAACAACTGGTTGAGTGAGTATGCACATGCACACCAAATGCACAATTTGTATGCGCATGCAACATTTGCAACTCACCTTCTGCTGCAAGCCCTGTGTGTAAAACAACTGATGCGTGGCCATCTGCTGTGCCGCGTGAATCAGCTAAATTGGAAAATCCGGAAATAAAGCAGACTACAGGATGGGTGGGCCCAATAGCTGTTCATTGGAGCAAACCAGTTTGCTCACAGCAGATCTTCGGAGCTACCGGTTCATCCGAACTAGGCCAAACTGGTAGAAACCCACACCTGGGTTTGTAACAATATGACACCTTAACTGTTTTAAGAATGGATTTCTAATTTTTTTTACAGTTTTGAGCAAACTAACCTAAAGTGCCAGTTTATTTGAAAATTTACTTTTAGAATAGATTCCCAATGAGTTAAAATAACATGTTCCTTATATTAGTAAATGTAAACATAACACCTTATCCTTGATCTACCCTGTTTTCTGCTTTATGCATTTTCTTTTTACTTTCAGCTAATAAATATTTCAAAATGAAAAGCATTTGATTCAAAATATATGTTTGATATGTGATGTTTTATATTACGCATAGGATTTTTATGCATTTGTTCTTTCATACTGTTTTTTAAATTATGGTTAGTTGCTCCAAGATTTGCAGCTCTATAAATTAAAAAAATAATGCTGTAATAAATAACAATACAAGAAAACAAGTTGGATTTGCATTGGTCCACAATAAAATTGATATCTATGTCCACTGTTCTGCTCCATTATCAATGTCAGCAGCAGTTTATTTTGGGAAAGAGAATGAGATATATAATGTCTGGAAGTAAAGGATGAATAAGTGATTACTCTGATATGGATTTTTCAAATGTAGATTAAGTGTTTCAGAAACTAATGCAATATGTCAGGATTAATCTGGTGCCTTTCCCCAGAGATGGTAGAATCTCATCACATTCATAGCCAAAAGAAGGTATAGGACAAATGGAAAGAGCAAGCCTGCCTTTTTATGTCTCTTAGGAGAAGTGAAACAATGTTGATATGGCAAGAAGCTTCATTGTAGATTTTGGCTTTAGTCCTCAAAAATTACTAACTCTGCTTGTTCTTTTTCAAAGTGCTATTGAATTTCACACTATTGATAAGCAGTTAGTTCCACTCTGTTTTTTATGAACATTTCTTGCTTCACACCAGTCATGTCTTTCCAGCCATTGCTATTCCCTCTCTTATTCACAGCCATGTCACATTGACTGCAGCTCATGTCAGTAAACTCCTGAGCACAGCATGCAGGATCATAGGGGGTGAATTAAAATAAAGGTTAATGTCATTTATAATGGTTGGCTGGTACTTTACAAAGACTAAAGGAGGGAAAGATAGCTTCTGAAGTTTGATATATTTATTACACAACATATCATCAGAGAGAAGTCCCAACCACAGCTGTCAAAGTTGTCATCGAGGGAAATGTGATTAAAAGTGGCTCAAACTACAGATGTAGCCAGCAGGGCAGTCACTCATTTCCTGGCTTAAACTGGCAGGATCAGAGGAGGAAGAAGTGTTCAATGTACATCTACTCTAAAATATGATATTTAATATCCAGCAGAATCTGCAAAGGTCTAACTTGAAATTAGTATATGGTTGCCATGATTTAAAAAAAATGTTGAGACTCTAGAAAGAGTGCAGAGAAGAGCAACAAAGATGATTAGGGGACTGCAGGTTAAAACTAAAGGTTGCTGAAATTGGGTATTTCCAGTTTGATGAAAAGAAGGACTAGAGGTGACAGCAGTGTTCTGATATCTCAGGAGCTGCCACAAAGAAGAGGGAGTCAAACTATTCTCCAAAGCACACAAGGGCAGGAGGAGAAGCAATGAGTGGAAACTAATCAAGGAAGAAGCAATCTAGAAATAAGGAGAAATTTCCTGACAGTTAGAATAATTAATCAGTGGAACAAGTTGAAAATTAAGGGCCTTCAAACTTGGCAAGTTTAAGACTTATGGACTTAAACTCCCAGAATTCCTGAGCTAATGTTAGGAATGTAAGTCACCTAATAGTTGGATTGGGAATATATAAACCTGGATAGACATTTTAATACTGTCTCTTTAAGGGAATGCTAAAATTGTAATTGGGTGTGGTTCCTCAAATGGCCATAAGATGGAGCCAGTAACCTGGTTTCCCAGAGAATGTTGCCATTCCTGCATTTCCCTATTGACTGTTGCTGATCATCATTATTCTTGGATTTGATGTGAGTTTATTTACTGAATTGTTTTTGATACTGGATTTTGATATTTGGATTATCCCTGGACTGAAAACTGACTGCTATAACCGAGTGTGACTTGAACTGTTTGTTGGACTTTGTTTAAGCGTTTACTGGAAGTAAAGCCTACATTTTACTATACAGTGTAGCTGTGTGCTATGTGTGTGTTATTCAACATTACTCTCACTATGTCTCCCTTTTTGCACTCATTCTCCTAATGGGGAATTACCTCAACAACTAACATGACTGAAAGGAATTATGGGAGTTGAAGTCCACAAATCTTAAAACTTTCAAATTTGAAGTCCCCTGTTGTAAATTCTCCAACACTAGAAGTTTTTAAGAAGAGATTGAATAGCCATTTGTCTGAAATGGTATAGGATTTCCTGCTTAAGCAGGCGGTTGGATTAGAAGACCTCCAAGGTTCCTTCCAATTCTATTCTGTTTAGTTCTGTTATGCTATGTTATTTCTATTCTATTCTGTTCTGTTCTATTTTATTCTATTCTACTGTTTAGAAATCAGCTAATAAAAAGGAAACATGTGGGAAATCTTGCATTTTAATTCTCTACTGCTTCATTAATTCATTCATTGCACCTGGAAGCTACAGTTGATCCAGTAAATCCATGGTCAGTACAGTACAGTTCATGGTACTGGTTGTCATCCATAAAATTCTTCCTGCATGGTTATTTGAGGGACTGTCCCTCTCAAGTGGTTTCTGCCCATCCTGTGGGAGTGGCAGTGATTCAGACTGTTCTATTAAACAATGTTTTCAAAATATGGCTCTGCTCCAAAGCCTAGGGATATCTGTTTGCTCAACAGCACTTTTTTTCTTTCTTTTAAATCTTTTAATTACATATTTCTTGTTTTGGACTGCATTTGTTCTATGGAAGCCACTAAGAGCCATTTTGGTTGTGGTAGCAAAGAAATATGTTTCATAAATAAATGAATGAATAAACCACTCAGTCACTTGGGCAGTCTTCTAAATCTCCTCAAATAAATAGT
Source organism: Laticauda laticaudata (assembly GCA_004320025.1). Lineage (NCBI taxonomy): Eukaryota > Metazoa > Chordata > Lepidosauria > Squamata > Elapidae > Laticauda > Laticauda laticaudata. Next base: position 29,670 of record BHFT01029316.1, read on the forward strand.
TTTTCTTTACACTTCAATTGAGAGTACCCTCAGAGAAGCTTGCTTAAGATTATGAATAGTAACATTTAATGTTTATGTTAGGCAATCACACCTTGGATTCATCACTAAAATTAACAACATGATAGGAGGGAAGTAGCATGGACCCAGACATTACATAGCTCTCAGTGTCTTTATCTTGCTAGAATTAAGCCATGGTACTATCTGGTTCTAGCAGGCAGGATATATAATTTCAGATTATTTCTCATTAAAAGCCAGGAATGAAAGAGTATAGAAGTTGAAATTTTGGATTAGAAGGCAAGTTTATAGCTCTGCTCAGCAAGGTCTGCTCATTCTTCCAAATGTCTTTGCACTAATAAATGTCTTTGATATGATTCTGCAGATAAAATTGTGATAATTTGTATGTGACAATTATTCCTTCAATTTGCAGCTCCTTTGAAGCATGGAGAAATATAAAAGGCCATTTCAAAATATTTTTATTTCAAAGGAAAGCCAGCATAACACACCTTAGAATTCTGTAATTGTATCACTCATAAATTGTAAAATAAATTCATAATTAGGTCAAACACTGCCGTCAGATAGATATTACTAGCACATTAAACAATATGATCCAAGTAACAAACAACACATTTTACAGTGGCTTATTAAGCTGATTATCTACACTAGAAGCTGTGCATGTAGTTTCTAGCATGGTCAAGTTTTTCCTATTATTTAAAATGCACTCCAGAAGACATCAGGGATTTTGAAAAACCCTTTCAATTAAAAATTGAAATAGGTAAGATTAAAACACAAAAAAGTTTAAAAGATATATTAAAGTGCATTGCTCAATAAAATAATGTGAGATCAAAACAATTATTTCAAAGGCTCCCAGGATTTTTCTCTCCTGTAAACTTGTGTGCAAGAAAGCAAGCGAGTGAAAAGCTCACTTTAAAAAGCATCACAAAATGAACAGTTTATCAAATTGCAAATGAGAGACTAATTTTAAATAAAATTGCATGAGGAGTGGCTCCCTAAGGACCCCTTTCCCTATATTATTAGAATTTGCACATACTCTGAAGCAAAATTGGGATGAGCAGATAATTGATGTCGTCATGAAAAAGGATTGGTGTGCTTATATTTCCATGCACTGTATGTGCACAGGTAGGATAGTTGCTGTTCTATAGCAGGAGTTTTTTGGATCTCAGGGACCACCAAACTCATAGTTTTAAATCCCAGGAACCATTAACCAGTTTTGTGGTTGTGGCCTAATTTGTGGGTGTGGCTTGGTGGTCATGTGACTGGCTGGGCATGGCTTCTGTGTAAATATTATAAATATTTATACAAATATAGAATTTTTTATAAAAAAGAGCAACTTTTACCCCAAATCAGGCAAAGCAGGCAGGCAGATTGAGTTGCTCACAGAATCACAGATTCATTCAGAGATCTGTCTGCAATTGGCTAGCNAAATATTGAATTTTTTATTAAAAAAAGTAACTTTTACACAAAATCAGGCAAAGCAGGCAGGCAGATTGAGTTGCTCATAGAATCATTCAGTGATCTATCGATCTGCCATCAGCTAGCTCTGTCACATAAAATTTGCTTGCCATGAGTCTGCATAGAATAATAGAACCTAAAGTCCTAAGGGAGGTTCGACTGTGCTTAAAAGCAGAGCTGAAGATCTAAAGGCCCTGTCACATCGGCCGATGGATGCAAAACATATGTAAAAAGGACACAGGGGACGAGAAAATGTTCCATCCATTGTTATCCGCTCTCAAAACTGACCCAAATTTGCATAAAGAGAGTGGACAACAACGGAAAGGAATGGACGGGGAGAGGACGTAGCGAGGATGTTAAGCGGATGCTCCACGGAAGCCTATTGGATGGAAGCTGATGGAAGCAGATGAGACGTCCGCAGGGCTTCCGGGGGAGCACAGCGAATCGGATGCACAGCAGAAGGAGCGGATGCAGAGCGGATGCCGAGTGGATGACGTGGATGCATCACGGATGCGTAGCGGAGGCCTAGTGGATGCCTAGTGGATGCAAAGCATTCACTGCACATGCGGGGTAGATGCATTGCGTCAGCCCCGTGGAAAAAAGGGAAGCAGCTCGCAAGCAGGTCACCATTCAGAGGAAAGACCTGCTGCCAGACACAGCTCCAGCCAACAACCA
>BHFT01029317.1:0-21941 GCA_004320025.1 Laticauda laticaudata
ACAATTAATCACACTGCTTAAATTCTTTTCTCTTCACTTTTAGTCCACTTTAATTTTTTCAGGGTGTTCTCTCTAAGAAATAATAAGTAAAAGTTCATCTCACCAAACTGACACACTTTCTTTCCAATCTCTTCCGTTCCGGAGCTGTCCCAGCTTCAGCAGCTTGGAAGGCTGCCTCTCTGCTGCTGGCAAAAAGGGCTTTCCCTGGATCAACCAGGGACTTTGCTGTGTCCCTGAGATCAAAAGATGTGCCCTTGTCAATCACCATCTCAACGGGACAGTTTAGGTCCATGGGGACCGATCAGCAGCTGAGATATCGACGGCGATCTTGGAGATCAAGATCACCCATCGTACCACCGCAATACCAGCTCTGCCCTCCTGGGTATAATTAAATTCTGACATTGTTTCCCTGTTAGAAGGCAATTAGATATCCAGTTTTCTTGTTATTATTTTAGTTTTCTTAAAAGTTTACTTCTTGATGTTTTATATCGCATCAGGCCAATGATCATCAATGAAATGTAACTGAGAACCAAGGCCAGGTTGAACATTTTTAAGGCCTTTTCTTTCGGGAGAGTCGCTGAAAGAAAAAATAGATCCATAAGCATTTATTCTCTTCCAGAGTAATAGAGGAGTGATATTAGTTCCATAAATATTACAGCAGAGCGCATGATGCTGACCAACAGTCAACTCTGAAAGGAAAAGTGATTAAACTTCTTTTCTAGAACCCCTAATAGCAAAACTTTAAGCCTCTTCTTTTGTGAGATGCCAAATTGTAGAAACACTTAGGATAGAAAAGTCCTATGCCAAAAGTTATTGTTGCGGCTATTAGAAATTCTGCTCAACAGTCCTGCTTCCTACAATTGCAGGTAGGGCACATACAGAAAGGAGAGTCCTGAGGAGGAAAAGGATTTTACTTTATGCTCTATGCCATGGCTTATTTATCCAAGGTTTACTAATGCCTGGCAATTTGCTGGATTCACACAAGATCATAAGCCATAAACCAAGGTTTCCATTCACAAATATTGGTTTTGCTATTTCTTCACTTCTTGTGCCAATATCCTGAATCAACAGGCTGAAGCAAGGTAAGAACCAGCAATTTCCAGAATAAAAAGAACTATTTTATCAATACAGATTAGCCCTCCCCAAGATTACAAGACAACAGCCAAGTATCCTTTGACTCAGAAAGATGGGAGAAAAAAGCTAACATTTAAACCAGGGAACACACAAGGACTTTGTTTAAAATGTACTGTAGCAGCCAAATCTTCCCCAGGCTTACGACTGATTTCTTGTATGTAATACGACTAACCTTGACAACTCATATCTGTATGTCTACTGTGAAGTAAAGCTATTCCTGACTAAGGGCTACTTTACAGCAGTGGTAGTGAGGTGCTTAGCAATTATCTTGTCATATTCAGCTGGGAGTTTCAAAATAAACATAATATTTTACTCTCTTATGACCAAGTAAGAGAGCCACCAATAAGCTAGTAGAAAAGTCTCACTTTCACATGACAGAGGTAATAGTTTTCTCTATCATTTCTGCACAGCATGGGCTTCATTTACGAATAACATCTGGTTATATAAATTCCTGCTGGTTTCTTTTCACATTTCTTTTACACTAAAATACTTAAAAATCTGGAAGGCAACGATGAACTTCACATGCATCATTATTTTCAAGAATACCACAACCATTCTTTTTATAGTGGAAATTACCATGCTGCCAATCGAACAGGGGGGAGGGGGGAGAGAAGAACCTTTTACAGAATCCATTTGTTCATTGGAAAAGAAAAGAAAGCTTCACAATAATTGCTTCCAAAGTAATCAACTAAAAATCTTCAGACTTTCAGTTGCTGAATGGGATCATTTTCCTATTTCACAAAATATTCATTTAATCTGCTGTACTATACTGCAATTCCCTGTAGCTAAAATTCTCCCCTACTTGCACTTTCAGACATTCCCAGTCTTCAGCTAACTTGAAGATATTACCATCTCTTCTAGTGGGAAAAAAGACAAGGTTTGGGTTGGAAAGAATCTGATTTAAACTTAATCAAGACCTTCTTCTCCAGATAAACTTTATTTTAAATGACTATCCCCTATGGGAAATAGCACAATCTTAATCATAAATACAGGTCACACACCTCAAAGGACAGACTTCACTGCATAAAATATCTGTGGAACTTAGGTATCCATTGTAGATGGTACTATTTTGATAGGCTCTTTTTTTAGAACCAAGAGCAGAATAAGAATTGGAAGCAGATTTACTATCAGCAGCAAAGCTTATAGTAGATAATTATGAATTACATTATTTTGGCAGCAAAGCTTCTAGTATATTACTGAAAACTTTGAGCATTTAAAGGAGGAAAAAGTTGCAGTCACAAGTAAATTACAAATAAGTTGGAAATAACAAGTAAAGCCCATGTCCCACTGCACCAACGGATGCAAAGACGTTGTAAAACGGGCAAAAAAGCTTGCCATCCGTTGGAAAACGCGATGCATCCGTTGTGTACTCACTGCATAGGTGTTTCATACACTCTATCTGTTAAGCATCCATCCAAGATTTCATCCGCGCAAGAAGTTTTGAGCTGCACAAAACTTTTTCAGCGAATGAACTTTCCGCTGCGTATGATGTACATCCGCAACACATACGGGCAACAAACGTTCTACGTCTGTTGTCATCCATTAAACGTCCGCTGTATCCTCTCAGCATCCTCGCAACTCATATCCACTGCAGCTGAAAATGGAAAGAAAGAGGAAGCGAAAGGTACACAGAACGTCCACACAGTGTAAGTAGCACGAAAATAGAAAGGATGTAATCGTATGCATCTCGTATATAAAGCATTAAAACGGACAAAATGTTTGTATATGGGATGTCTGGAGTATACCTAGAGTATGTGGAAGGACACCTAGCGGAAAACCGATATTTCCCATAAAAAGGGGGAGGAAATCACCTGGATCTCCTCAGTATGAGTCCAGCAGCCGTATGTACAGACCTTTCACCCTTGGTCTTTGGTCTCCACATCATCCACTGAATCCGCACCATGCATCATAAACAACAGTCTTATGGTAGCTGCGATCATTCAACACTAGAAACCAAGCCCTGTTCAGAACTGTTTCACCTTATCTACGCCAAGGAGAAGAAGAAGACGTCCAAGAGCTGTCGTGGTCCGATGATGGAGGCGGGAGAAGAGTGGAGTTTGGACTGTATGACAAGCTGATGGTGGAGCTGAGGAATGAAGACCACTCGTGCATTCCAAAGCACTTCATTGAGGATGCCACTCAGCCATGTTTGACGAATTGTAGAGCAGCTGAGACCAGGTTGGACCAACAGAGCACCAGCTTCCATCCCAACCTGGACCCTGGACTGCAGGTGGTCACTGACTCTGCACCACCTGGCTCTGGAACCAATACAGAATATGGCAGTCTGCTGGAGGGTGCCACACAACATCAGCAAAGGTGGTCAGAGAAGTGGGAGTGGGCAGGCCATCAATTTCGAAGAATATGTGGAAGGAGTCTCCTCCAGTGTCCACCAATGAAGAAGGCTGGAGGAAAGTTACAGAAACACGTGGTATCAGAAGGTGGAACTTTCCCAGACCGTTTGGAGCCATAGGTGGAAGCACGTGTCCTGCAAACCCTCCAGCCAACTCAGGGTCTCTTATTACAACTACAAGGGCTTCTTTCAGTTCATCCTCTTTGCCATGGTGATGCTGACTACAAGGTTCGATGTACATCGGATGCTTCAGGCAACGGTCAGCCTTCAGATCAGCCAGGTATAACAATGCCAGTACTCAAGGATGGGTGGAAACGCAACCTCATCATGGGTTTTCCAGATCCAGACCCACCCATCGACACACAAGAGGTGGCCCACTTTCACTGTGGTGATGACGTCTTCTCCTCAGAACCTCTCATGAGCCTACACTTCAAGATACCTCAACCGTGAAGAGGAGATCTTCAACTACAGGACTGGGTCCAGGCAAGACGGGTGGTGGAGAAACCTTTGGCATCCTGCAACAGGTTCCCAGGACTTTACACGATGCAGCATCACGCCAGGGACTGTGAGGAACATCGTGGAAAGCTTGCTGCATCCTTTTGCACATCTCATGTGCAACCCACTACTCAGTGTTCAGAACAGGCTTGTGGACTGTCCCAACAAGGGACTGCGAAGACATGGAGCTGGTGAATGGGAGGCAAGGACGAAACCTGATAGCACCACTGTGGATGTACAAGGCCCCAACAGAGCTTCACGTGAAGGGAAGAAGCAGCGCAACCTCCTGAGACAACTGGTGGCAACTCCACCAGCTGGAGTAGTGGAGATGGCAAGACAGGATGATAGATGGTTAATGGATCCTTCGCTTGAGCCTTCTCTCACATTGAGAGATTGTGCCATGCATGTTGCAGTGGCCCTACAATGCATAGGGCATAATAAAGACTTTGTTTATTTTGAAATCTGTTGAGATCAAGAATAAATTGTTTATTGATAAAAAAGGGCCAATGTTGTGGCGCAGCTGGTGTGGACCATAACAGCCCACTATGGTTGCCACTGGAGGTTTTATCTTCCCACAGCTATCCTCTACTATCCCACAGCTATCGCTTACTCATCCACAACTATCTTATCATCCACAAGACAATGCAAAGGTTAACCATTTTTTCAAATCAGTTTTCAAACCAACACTTTTATTAAGGTAAATAAACATGAAGTGTGTGAAGCAAAGAAACCTTTATTAATAATGTCTTAAGTAACTGTATGACTTATTAAAAAAGCAAAATGACACAAGTAAATTTCTTAGCACTATTTCAGTCAACTCTGAGGGCATGTCCATGGTCTCAGCTTCAGCGTCAGGGATTGTGGAGGTGGTGTGGCTGGAGGTGCTGGTCTGAGGCCGCCATTCGGGACTGGCTTGGCCCCGAGAGTCACAAAGGGGATGGTGTGTCAGGAAGCTTCTTCAGAGAGCTGACTCAAGTCCCGTGAATTGAGAGGCCCTCATCAAGGACCTGGGATGTGAGGCCCAAGACTGAAGACAGATTGTCTGCTGAGGGGCTTGTTGTGGGGTGGAGGAAGGAGGAGTGTAGTGGGCCCTGTCTGTCTGCAGCTGGGTGAGGTGAGGCGTCTGTGGCGTGTGATGAAACCTTGGGCCTGACTGGATGGCTGCCTCTGCTGTGGGAAAGTCTGTACTCGTAGCCTTGGTAGGTAGGGGCTGTTGAAATCCGTGGAAGGGCTGTTGACAATCGCCTGGGGTGGAGGAGCAGATCTGGAGTGGGTAAGGAGCAGTTAGCTGCCTGGAGGGTTGTGCAGAAGTGCTGTTGATCTTCTGCTTTTATCACCTGGACTGGGCTGGGCAGGTCCTATGAGCGTCTGGTCACGTATGTGATGAAGGGCTTGCAGTTTTGAGGATGGTATGTCGCTGTGGACGCACGCTGAGAGAGAAGGATTGTGCGCTTTGGTTTTGACTGTTGTCCCGATCTCCAGCAGGACAGTGTGGCTCGACCCCTCCAGTCTGCCTTGCCTCTCTGCCTGCTTTCTGGGAGATGGAGATGGGTGGTTGGGGTGTGGGTTTGGTCTCTCGGTGGCTTGCCACTTTTCCTGCCATTTGTGACAGGGGATCCTCCACGTCCTCTTGGCATGGGGAATGCAGCTGTTGGGGGATTTCTAGTGTGAGGGTGTGAAGACATGCAGGCTGCTTGGCTCCTGGCTGGAAAGAGGATGGCTGTCTGTGGGCTGTCTGAGGGAGAGGGGGTCAGAGGGGCTGCTCCTCGGCTGGCGGACCCTCACCTCCAGGAAGCTGCACTTGGCCATGGACGTACATTCGGTCAGTGAGCTTGACAGAGGCTGCCAGATTTCTTCAGTGTGCTTGCCATACCAGTGTGTGCATGTGCTTCACCAATCCAAGGAGTAGGTCTGAAGTTGTAGCCGCAAGCTCTCTGCAGTTGGTCTCTCAAAGTGCCTGTTTTTTCTTGGTGTCAGCAATACGAGTCTGTGGCCCTTGTTTCACAGGTACTCGTTCCCTCAGCCGATTCCAGCACCTTGTCCTCATGCTCCTCAAAGGGTGTACTGTTTCCTTCGCTTCCTCCTTCCCCTTGCCTCTTCTTCTTCTGGCAGGGGCTTGAGCAGCAGGGCTTTTGAGGGCCTTGGGGGGCTGTCCACAGCAGGCAGACAGCAGAAAAACCAGCAAGCTAGAAGCAGCGCAGCAGCCACACTCAGCAAGCAGGCAAGAAGAACCAGAGCTTCAGAGTATCAGCGCCAGGGGTGGGATGGTGGTTTGTCTTCTTGGCCAGGGCTGGCAGGAGTTAGGCACAGGCTGTCCCGTCGTCTTCCTGACTGAGCGAACCATGGTGTTATTCGATAGATGTTGTGGCATGCACGTCTTTCCTCTGAAATGCTGACTGCTTGCGAGGCTGCATCCTTTTTATATCCGTCGTGAGGCTGCACGCAATTCATCCTCACCCGATGCCGCAGTGAACGCTTTGTCATCCGCTATGCATCCCGTAATGCATCCGCTATGCATGCCGCTATAAATCTATACGGCTCTGTGATGGCATCCATCGGTCCTCCGCTACCATCCGCTCCTTCCCTATTGCGTACGCTTCGCAAATTCTCCCCTTGGAAGCCTTCCGATGTGTCATTCTCGCTTCCATCTGCTAGCTTTTCTATGAACACATTTAACATCCTATCCTCGCTAGTACTACCCCGTCCGTTCCTTTCGTTGTTTTTCATTCTGGTTTATGGCAAATTTGGGGCACTTTTTGTAGCAGATGAACAACGGATGGAGCCACTCCGAATTTTGCTCATCCGCTGTGTCCTTTTTGCATACGTTTTGCAATCTGGTTCGGCCAGTGGATCCTAGCCTTTTAGTCTCCAACTGTTTCTATTGATTTTTTCTTAATAGACTTTAAACTTGTTCAGTTGGGAGAATTTTATTTCACAAAAAGCATAAACAATACCACTGTGAATGGCAACTGAATTAACACACTTCATCTTTGGTAGGAATACATTCACCTATGTATTTTACCAATAACATTTACCAATAAGTTAAGCCATAATGTATGCCAAATATTCAATCTCATATCAGCAGTACATAACAAATCAGAAACAGGCTTTCAGTCTTATGGGCAATATAGGAACCACAAATTGGTAGAACAATCTCTTAATGTATGAACCAACCCACTTTTTTATTAACCATCAAGGAATTGTACTAGAGTCTACTTTTGGAATCACATTAGAGCTCATGTGGAAGCATAGAATTTGTTATGTATCTTCAGCAGGAGAAGACATGTTGCAGCACCCATCAACCAGGGAGTTTTGTCAGCAGGACCTAGTAGAACAGCTTTTTCTGCTGTGCCCCCCACCCTCTGGAATATCATTCCTCTGAGGTAAGGATGGCAGCAACCTGGAAGGCACATAAAACATGGTTCTGTCAACTAGGTAGATGTTCCCATGATGGAGTGGAGCCTGCTAAAAGTAATTGGATGCATTCTTTGTATATTTTTCTGCCATTACATTTTTAAAATTTTGTTTTTATATTTTTTAATTTAAATGGGTTGTTTTTAATGGCTAATGTATTGTGATTGTTCTAGTCTGTATACCACCCAGAGTCACTACTTGAGATGGGCAGCTATTCAAATATGATAGATAAATAAGTAACCTAATATATGCAGATATATAAAAAATGTGCAGTGTTTTGCTCTATGTAGCCCAACAATCAAATGCAAGGAGACCACCCATAAATACAAAGGATAGTTACATCCAAGATGAGACAAAAGAGTGTTGTGTTTTTTTATTTCTTACAAACCTTAGCCAAGCAGAAAATTATATGCATTAAATGACAATTGCTTTGCAATAACATTTGCATCAGAGAATGTTGCTGGATTGTATTTTGTTGAAGTTAGGCTTTGATTGAATATACAGGATTTTATGGACATGACAAGAAAACATGCTGACTTTGGATTTTAAAAGACATGGCAATAAAATGAAACTTAGAAAGCTGCCACTCAGTTATTCTCTTATAACAGCTCTTATACCATAACAGATATGAGTGCAGAATGAGGCAAATGGTATTAAATCTTTATATTCTCCATTGAACCATAATTTCATTTTGCAATATATTACCATAACTCTGCTTTTGCTCTATTAATTCCTACTATTCATTTTATTAAAATTAGGCAATCTGGGGCAATCTGCTGATAACAGGTTTACTATTAATAGGCATTTGCCTTCTATCTTCAAGGAAAAGGGGAACTGGTTATTCCTTTCAAATAATTAAAGTACAGGTCATATTAAAGAAAAATAAAATACTGTGTAGTTGCTAAAAATGACAAAATTCCAGTTGGTAGATAAGAATGAGGGCAGTTGCTCCAAAAGGCAAATGAGGTAGAAGGATTCACATTCATTATTGCCATTGCTTCCTTTAATTACAGAAATGGAACTCATATTTTTTTGTCATGACATTAAGCAACTATGTAAATTCAGTATCAGACAATCAGCTGTATAAGACAATTCCTGAAACTCACAATAGCTTTTAGAATATAATAGAATTCTTTATTGGCCTATTGGACACACAAGGAATTTATCTTGGTGCAAATGCTCTCAGTATACATAAAGAAAAGATACATTCGTCAAGAATCATAAGATACAACACTTTTTTTTTTATAAAGAATTTTATTAATTTTTAACAAACAAACATATACAAACAAAACACAAAACATAAGAAACATAACAAAAATAAAGAAACATAAAATATCTTTTGGACGGCAGGTTTTGGATCCCGAGTTACAAATCTTTTTGTAACAGACATAGAATTTCAAGTTCGTGCTCAACTTTGATATAGCATTCCATTTCATTATTCACTATTTTACATTTTCTATATAGCTTCTCCCCTCTTTCACTCTCTTAATTCGTTATATTTATTTCATCTCAATTTAAATCATTTATACTTATATCCTTTGTCTGTCCTGTTTCAGCTGTCTATTAATCTTTTCTCATTAAACAACAAAATTTCTTCTGTAATGACCGAATTGGGCTAAATGCCTTATCATATTATCCTTCCCTAGTTTTAAAAAGTCTTAAACCATAAACACATAATTTTTCATTCAGATTCTGCGTAGTAACATTCTAAAGATAGACTCAATATTTTAAAAACAAAAGGAAAAAAAAAAATTTTTTTTAAAAATATATTAATATAATTAAAACAACAATCCATAGCAATTAAAAATATATCATTAATAAATTAGTAAATTCATTTAAGTCTTAAACATTTTACACAATCTTTCTAAAATAAATTCATGCTTCTATGGGAAACAATTAATAGATTTTTTGCTTTAAGTTTACTGCCCCTATTTCACTTATGTTTTTAAAAATAATTAATACAGATGACAATTTTTCCCATTTTTCTTTAATTCAATTCTCTCATAATTGATTTTCATTTATTTTATTTAAAAAAAAAGAAATTTCGCTAAAGTTACAATTAAATATTTTGTCCCATTTTATAATCATATATTTATTCCAAATATTTTGTAACATATTTCAAAATACAAATTACAACAACACAATCTTATGTTTACCTTTGCAGAAAATCTCTTTTCAATTGTATGTTTTACCCAATTATCTCTAAATAAATTCTGTTTTCTTTACATCTTGTGTCAAACCTTTGTTAGCTTCTCTTCCCTTCTTTTCCTCCTTTGCTTCTCCCACCTCTACCCTTTTTACCCCCTTGTCTTTTAATCTCCACCTCTTTGTATTTTCTTTTCTGTTGCTTTTCTGATGTTGTGTGACACTTTTCAACCTTGTTTTCCCCTTTTTTGGTCTTCCCCTTCTTTTTCCTCCCTTGCTTCTCCCACTCTAACCCTTTTTACCCCCTTTGTCTTCTTAATCTCCACCCTCTTGTGTATTTTTTCTTTTCTGTTGCTTTCTGATGTTGTGTCCACTGTTTCACCTATATTTTCCCCTTTTTTGGTTGTTTTTTTTTAGTCTTAAAATTACTCCATTCTCTTGTCTCTCCTTTCCCTTTTCTTCCCAAATAAATGTTGTTGTTTCATTAGAGGATGGTTTTCTTCTTCATCCCAATCTTCTTGTTCTTGTAGTTTCTCATATGTTAGAAAATTGCCATTTCTAAGAAACGAAAAAGAGAGCCAAAAAGGAATCCTTCCCTGTTCTTGTTTCTCTTGTTCATATTTTATTAAAATTTCATTTTCAGTTCATCCACAAGTAATGCCATTGTAAAAAAAAAAAAAAAATTAAACGACCCAAATGATTTTAGTCATTCAAATAAGAATTTTCCAAAAAATCTCAAAGTCACCAAACAATCCAAAAACACACAGTCTATTTCATTAACACCTTCTTCTTTTTTTCACTTTTTTTCTTCATTGTTAATGCTTCAAAAAACTTCAAAATTTTTTTGACTTTCAATCCATCTGATAGAATAGCCATTATGATCCAAAATTTAGAAAAATCCAATTAGTTTAAAAGAGGCCAAAACCAAAGAAGAAAAAGGAGATAAAAAATAAAAAGCAAAAATTAAAAATATTGACTAAGTTAAAATATACAAAAAAGGTGGGAGTTAGAGATTTCACAAAGTATATATGGACTGCACACTGCCACTTATTTTATTTATCCAAAGGTTCTGTATTATGACTCTCTTTCTCCAGCAGCTTCAAAGCAAGCCTCAGGAGGTTTGAAATATTATTTAAGAGTCCAAGGAAAACACCTGTAATAATATTTTTCTGTGCTCTCCCTCCATCTTATCACATTTAAAATTGTCCTTGAAGAAGGAGTAGTTATACATTTCTCCCCAATTCAAATTAAAATACTTTCAAAGCCTCTAGTTGGCAGTTGTGTTTGCAAAAAATCTCTTAAATTACTTTTCCCCCCCCCCCCCAGCAGAAAGAAGAGTAATGTATAAAAAAACTCAGAAGAAAAAAGAAAAGAAAAAATCAAAGGGGGTTCTCTACCGAATGAAAAAATTTAAAAAATCAAAAGAAGCATGAAAATATATATAAAGAAAAAAAATTTCAATCTGGTTACCTAACAAAATCACATTAAATTGCTCAGAAAAAGAAAAGTAGCTAAGGAAAAAGGAAGCCAAGCCTCAATTTGACATCACTTTAAAAAAAAACGCCGCGTTAAACAATTTCCAGTCAAACAAAAAATAAAAGTCACAAGGTTTCTTCTTTGTTCAGGAATACCTTTCAGATCTCAAGCCAATTTACATACAAAAAAAGAGGTTTCTCACCCAGCCGATACGCATTCGCTCCAGCCACTTTCTTTTTCGGAGCTGTCCCGGGCTTCAGCAGCTTGGAGGCTGCCTTTCCACGCAGCCAAAAAGGGCTTCTCCCGGATCAACCAATATTTGCGAATCTCTGGGATCCTGGGACTGGCCCTTCACAATCCCCATCTCTACGGGACGGCTTTAGGTCCGTTAGGGAACCGACCGGGCAGCTGCGATCTCAGAGCCCCGAGATCGCAGCTGTAGCACCGAGACGAAGCTCCGCCTTCTCCAGATACAACACTTAATGATCATAGTCATAAGGTACAACAAGCAGTCAAATCATACTAGGAAACAGTTCAATTTAATAGTTAAATAAATACAAAGAAGTAGTTTTAATATTCCAAGGTATCTTGTTTCATGAGATTTTTATTAGGTGTCTCTGGACCTTTGTATTATTACTCTCAACCATTCCTTCTACAAATCAGACTTTAAAGATGCCTTAAAACTATGGGGAGGTCATGACAGATATCTATTGAAGTGATAAATTGAAAGAGAAGAGGAGGAAGCATCAAAGGAAATGGCAGCAAAAACAAAATAAACACTTTTCATACTCTCTGAAGCTAAAGCATAAATTACATCGCCTGGAGAACAAAGTCAGAGTTCCAGAGTCATTTGAAATGAAACAAAAAATAGGTTCAGTTTGGATAAAGATTTCCATAACATACTATGCGCAAGACAAATTCTTTCCATTTGTTCAATTGCTTGAGCCAAAAAGAATGCCTTCATAAATTTTTAATTGTTTCCAACTATGTTATTTAGTTTAATTGGATACAAAAGCCAGTACGTTAGGAGTTTAGAGCAAACTACAGGTACTCCTCAACTTAAGACCACAAATGAGACCGAAATTTATGTTGCTAAGCAAGGCAGTTGTTAAGTGAGAGGCGCCTCATTTTACAACCTTTCTTGCCACATTTGTTAAGCAAACCACTGTACAGTCGTTAAATGAATCATGCAGTTGTTAAGTGAATCAGGTTTCCTTCATTGACTTTGCTTGTTGAAAGTTGGATGGGAATCATGTGATCACATGATCCTGGGACAGTGCAAATAGAATAGAATACTTTATTGGCCAAATGTGATTGGACACACAAGGAATTTATCTTGGTATAAATACTCTCAGTATACATTAAAAAAAGATACATTTGTTAAGAATCAAGAATCATAACGTACAACACTTAATGATAGTCATAGAGTACAATCAGCAATCAAATCATATGAGGAAACAGTCAACATAAATCGTAAGGATACAAGTGACAAAGTTACGAGTCCTACAATCACAAGTGGGAGGGGATGGGTGATAAGGAATGATGAGAAGATTAACAGTAATAGTAGTGCAGACTTTGTAATAGTTGAACAGGGTTGAGGGAATTATTTTTTTAGCAGAGTGATGGCTTTCAGGAAAAAACTGTTCTTGTGTCTAGTTGTTCTGGTGTGCAGTGCTCTATAACGTCGTTTTTAGGGTAGGAGTTGAAACAGTTTTGTTCAGAATGTGAAGTCTACTGGTCTTAAAGTTGCCAAGTTTGGGGACCCCTGGTTTATATGAAGACTGGTTTAATGTAGTCTCCCTGGGATACTTCTAGTCCCACTTTAAGCACAAAGCCCCTACTTGGGAAGCTTTGAGCCAGTCTCTTCTCAGCCTTGGGAAGGAGGCAATAACAAGCCACTCATGCTAAGTTGCCAAGATAAATACAGGAACTTGTCCAGACAGGGATTTAAAGGGCTAAATAAATAAAGTTCTTTATCATTTCAACTGTCAAGGGCTTGAAACAATGTAAAATAATAATACATTTTCTCCAACTGTTGAATAATTAAAACTCTGATTAGCCTATTTTTGTGGAGGATAAAACTTGATGAAATAGGAACATTTTCTTTTCCTTGCAGGATTTTGTACCATAGAGAATTCTGTACACATGATTTTTCATTTGTCACTTTCAGTTTCATTCAGAAAATTTGCAGGTTTTCTCTTAGCAAATAGGTCAAGTCTTTCTTTCTTTTCTAATTCCCTCATGCCACCCTGATTCCCTTGTCTTCCATGTGGGAAGAAAGACTGAGGATAAGATGGAGACCACAACAGGCTGACAGAAATTTGAAAGTGGGGCATGATCTCATATTCCCTTACTCAGTCCAATTTCTGGCTCTTGGTACTCTAAAAGCTGTCTGGGCCTTGATGTACTGGAAGTATTTCTCATCAACTTGTTTGCAGTTGTTTGCTCTGGGATAGAAGAATAAGGTTTTTTTAAAAAAAGAGAAAGGCAATTTAAAAATTAATCCAAATGGTTGGTTCACATTGTGTCTATATTCTCTGTAACTTTGCTTCAGTGTATTGGATTTGGTTACTCCAACAATTTTTTATTTTTTTTTGCATTATCCAACAAGAGAAATAGATGAAGTTCTGCATTAGTTGCCTAACAGAACATTATATAAATAGAAATGAGGTTAGTTAATAGCAGTAATTGTGAGAGGGATCTTGGAGTCTTAGTGGACAACCACCTAAATATGAGCAAGCAGTGTGCAGCAGCAGCCAAAAAAGCTAATGCAGTCCTAAGTTGCATTAATAGAGGGATACAATCAAGATAAAGTGAAGTACTAATACCACTCTATAAAGCCTTAGGAAGACCACACTTAGAGTACTGCATCCAGTTTTGGTCACCATATTATAAAAAAGATGTTCAGACTCTAGAAATGGTATAGAGAAGAGCAACCAGGATGATTAGGGGACTGGAGGCTAAAACATACAACGAACAGTTACAGGAACTGGGCTTGGCTAGTCTAGTGAAGAGAAGGACCAGAGGAGACATGATAGCGGTCTTCCAATATTTGAGGAGCTGCCACAGAGAGGAAGGGATCAAGCTATTTCCTAAAGCACCCGAAGGCCAGCCAAGGAATAATGGATGGAAACTGAACAAGGAGAGATTTAAGCTGGAAACAAGGAGAAACTTTCTGACAATGAGAACAATCAACCAGTGGAACAGAAGTTGCCCTCGGAAGCTGTGGGAGTGCCATCACTTGAGACTTTCAAGAAGAGATTGGACTGCCATTTGTCAGAAATGGTGTAGGGTCTGGTGGCGGGTTAGACTGGATGACCTATAAGGTCCCTTCCAATTCTGATTATCTGTAATCGAGTTAATACCAGGATTTTCCCTTTCCTTGCAAATGCTCAATTTTTGCTATGATGCCAGGAAATGCAGGTAGAACCCAAGCTGTCTTTACCAGCAAATGGATTCATGTTAAGTGTTTGCAGATGACAAACGATGACCCATTCATCAGAAATAGGGATGAGCCAGCCTGTTCATGGAAATAAGAATGAGCAGCTCCCTTATTCCAGCTCTCAGTTTTGCAACACCATCTATTAATACAAAGATTCACAGCTAGACTGGAGGACTGTTTGAGTACATGAACAATGCTAATGTTCTGGGGTTGTCATAAAACTCAAAAGAAAGAATACATGTATCATATGCAAGGCATAAAAAATTCTTTTAATATGAACAGCTTACCATTGTATTATTTTCCTCTCGATCACCTATTTCATGGCTTGAAATACTATCTGATGACTTGCTTTTTTTTGGAAAGCAGGTGCAAGTTGAAACAGGAAGTCTGCCAGTGAAAATGATAAATTGCCTTTCGATGCTGAGGACTGATGATGAATGCAATGTGAACAGGAATGAAAATGATCTTTGCATCATAAAATACTAGGAGAAAGAAATAATTTCAACCATGTAGAAAGGGGAGGAAATCACAAGCAACACAAAAGCCTAGTTTCTCTCCAAATAAAAAAAGTCCTTTATTATGTTGAAAACTTATAATTAACTTCTTTTCAGACTTTCTCGAGAAATTAATGTTTAAGAATTGCCTACATAGCTTGGGCTTTGTCCAAATTTTTCCTCTGAAGTTCTAAACATCCTGTTTTCATGTCCACACAACTGAAAAATGTAGGCAGAAATGAAAAATCAACTATGCTTTCCTACAGAAGTATTTCAATAAATACAAGTCTGAATTATTTGTGCATCCTTTTGTATTGCAATATACCATAAAATGTTACCTGGAATTATATTCTTATGAATGACTTTCTCTATATTTAATGGGATCATCATTTTGCAATATTCTATTCTTGATCCTGTCTGCAGGATTTTGATAGGATTATTCTAAATATAAAATGTTGGTCAAAGATATCAGCATTCCACAATATATTAGTGCTTTCATATTGTTGTTCTCTCGAGCTATCTCACATTTCCTTCCATCATAGGGAACAGAAGGTATACGTATTTCCTGAAGAATTCCTGAAAGAATCCATGATCTTAGCACATGTTCTAACCTTACTCCACGCCTAAAGTTTCTTTGCAATGGACTGAAATCAGAGCTCTGATAGCTGGGATAGCTTGTTGCTTTCTCTTGGTCAAGAAATCTGAAAACATAAAGCATATATTTGGCTAGAGTCTGGGCTGTGTCTCTCACAGAGTGCTCACAGAGTGAAAACTCACCTTTCATCACACCCTGTCCATGCTATTACTCTGCAAACCAATGGGAATATGGTACAACCTGCCTCTTGCTAGCCATCTTCTTTCCAAATAAAACTATAATTGTCCTGTTATCAGTAGTACCAATATAGGTAAGACTATATTGATAGCTTTAGTCACAGGTTTCTTTATGTCAGTCTTCTGATTTATTTTTTATTTTTCAAGAATGCTTCTGGGCCCCACAAGGTCCAATAGCCTCCCACAGGCCTTCACTACATTCAAAATATCATCAGCAAAGAGAAACACAATTTTGAGTAATAATTAATTTCATACTGTATTAATTAACCTTCCAAGGATCTGTTTCCATAAACAGAGGCTGCAGAAGGTCTTCTCTTTGCTATGTAATAATTCTACTCTGAACTTGATCTTCCAATAGCAGCCAACGTTAAAACATCTTGCTTTAAAGAGTGGCTTTTGGAACACGAATCATGAGGCAATTATTTATCTCTTTCTCATTTTCTATCTATTATGTTACCCATGGGGACAATACATAGGAGATTCATGACAAGCAACAGTGATTAAAAAACACCAACACCCAGTCTAGGAGGTTTAACAAAAGCATTTAATGATGCACCAAGACCTACTTAATCCCCAAGAAAGAGTGTTAGTGGGGATATTTATTGCATTAGGAACCTTTGGTAAGCTCTGTTTCAATTGCATGAATATTCCCCAATAAAATAACAACCTCAGCTATCCTATGAAAATGGTTCATTGGAAGATTTCAAAAAGGACAGGAAAGTAATCAGAATGTCGAAATATTTGACTTTTTTCCTCTAAGAACCTATCCCCTGAATGCATCTAAAATCGTATAAGATTAGGAACTTAGAAACTTACTTTCTTTTATGCAATATTTCTCTCTACCAAAAAATAATTAAACTTTTCAACAGGCTCCAGAAAAATCACTGATTTTTTTAAAAAGTAATAAAACCTTTGATTATTACCTTTATTTTTAAATTAATGATTTAGGTTTGTACATAAGAAAATGTTAAAATAATATAATTTTTTCATGAAATATATAGAGTGAAAAAATTGTTTAAGATGTTATCTAACAAACTGAAACTAGGTAATTTCTCATTGGCTCAACTTTTTACCTCTTTCAAATATCTGTCTAGGTTTTTTAAAAATCTTGTAGGTAAAAAGTATATTGGTTGTGTTTAATAGTTGAGTTGAGTTTTACTCTGTCCAATTCCCAAATGATTTGGAGTACCTGGAGTACACCCACCTGTTGGACCAAACTGGACTCAGGATGAGCAGTACTTCATATAGCAAACCCTATGCCTGAAGGAATTTAACGGTGATAGCCAGCATCTTAAATTGCACCCCCAAACAACTGGCAGCCAGTGCAGCTTTCAAAACAGTGGGTCATAGTTACATAAACTAATGCTCCCATCATGGCCTGCCCTGGCACATTCTGATCATGCAGAATTTGGGTAAAGCAATAGCCATCCTTATTCTGAAATTATTCTGAAACAATATTGAGCCATGAATAAGATTCACAACGCCTCAATATAATTTAGGTTTAGACTTTAGGTAGATGTTCTTCAGTTCATATTCCCTACATAGGCCATGTTTGTGAGGCTGAATTACAGCAGCCATATTATTTTTTCAGAAAATCTTTATATTTACAAACTATAAAACAGAAAGCCATCCTTTCAGTGATGGAATAGCTATGTCTGTTGAATATCAGTTGTGAAAAGTTTATTTTTGTTTGTTTTTTTGATGAAAACTAACCAGAATTCTGACATTTCTTATTGATCATATACAGCTGTGATGGCGAACCTGTGGCACGCATGCCAGAGGTGGCACACACATGCATGCGCACACATGCCTCCTGCTGGCCAGCTGGTCTTTGGTCTCTGTCTCATATGCGCAGTTGGCAGGGCACACATGGGGATCATGTGCGCATACGTGGGGGACAGGGCACACATGTGGGGGTCACATGTGCATGCTGGGGGCAGGACGCAAGAACAGAGGCATGTGCACATGCATGATGCAAGGATTTGTGTGCACATGTGCGGGGGTGCAGGGGGCACAGGGGGTGCAGGAGGTGCAGGGGGCATAGGGGCAGGCACACATACTTGGGGATAGGGCACATATGTGACATGCACTTGCACACTGGGCACTTGATGTCGAAAAGATTAGCCATCACTGATATAGAGTGTGAAGTTTTAACTGATCAGAGCAATTTTATCCACCCTATTTCCTTTTGAACCATGGGGCACCACATCTAATAAATAAATAAATATCTAACAAATAATCTTGGTAACTTCTTTCCATTTCTGCATAACAGAAGTCTACATGCTGTATATGGTCATTTTCTAAAGAACCACTTCTTCTTCGGTAGTACTCTATGGTAGTACAAAATAAGAGGAGAATTAAGCATTTTAAGCATTTTCTTCTCATTTCTGTTACTATAACCCTGGTGGCGACATGATGCCACTTTTCACTGTAAGCTCAGAGCTTTTGGAGAAAAAGATACTGACAACCATGAAGTCTATATGGCTTGCCTCAGGAGAGTAGCTGACAGCCATGAAGTGTATCCAGCCAGTGCATTGTTACAGTGAAAATTTCATAAAGCATCATGGGGCTGTGAAAATTTTTGGATAATGTGGTCAATAACTGTGTAATTAAAGGAAAATGCTGTTTGGGAGAGTGTGAGCTGGAATAAACGAAAATCTAGACAAAAATAAATGGCCTCAAAACTGATCAACTTATGATGAAACATCCATACCATACATATTTCAAAACTCAGCATGTACTTGCCTTCCTACGATTGTTTAATTGCCTCGAACATTTAATTAAAAATATTATTGATTTAGGTTAGTAGGGGCTTCAGTTGAAATCAGGGAAAAGGGTAACCTTACTCTAGCAGAAAAGAATTCTAAAATGACATTATCTAAAAGTAATAGTGAATTACACATCAACTGTCTCAGTAATGATTGCAACAAATGGGGAGACTATTAACCTTTTTATTGTGAGTAAGAAGGAACTAAAATAGAAAATGGAAGGGATTTGCTTAAAGTCAAATCTAGTTCATGGTTAGGCAATTTTAATTTGTAGCTCAGACATGATAATATATCATTCAGTTTCTCTAATTAAAATCAACATCAAATCTTTATTACAGTAATAGACTAGCGTATTATCTAATTAAGTTATTGGCTACTTTCTATCTTTCAGGATTCTTAAGGATAATAATTAAGTCTGGAATCTCTCCATGTTCTTCTGTATGATACATTAAATATTTACTTCTCTTATCAAAAATTCACTGCGGCAAATGTTTAAAATCTAGTGAAATGAAAACAGTGAAATGAGAATGTTAAGAACAGTTAAAGATTGTACAAATACCAGCTGATACAGTAGTGACTGATAGACATTAAACTGTGATATACAGGTAAACAAATACCAAACTCTGAAAGAACTAATAATGGGTAAACATTATTTACATGCTGGAAGAGGATTGATTCTAGGCAACAATTTCCCCGATGGGGGAAAGACAGCACATCTCCTGGTCCTCAAACAAAGGTTAGGTTAGAATTCTAATCTAGAATTGTACTGGATTTCTACTCTATTTATTTATTTTATTTATTTTATTTGTCAATTGCTTACAAGATAATATGTATAAGTATAAACATCGTTATGAATACATGAAATGAATACATATAAGAAGAATAAAAGAAACACTAGGACAGGGAGGGCAGGCATGTTGGTGTGCTTATGCACACCCCCTACAGACCTCTTAGGAAAGGAGTGAGGCCAATAGTAGACAGTCTAAGGTTAAAGTTTTTGGGGTTTGGGGAAGAAACCACAGTCAGATAGAGTATTCCAGACATTGACCGGAGGCGGCATAGTTCTAGGTTTTCTTGGTCTAGAATTTCCAGTCTGGTGGCATAAGATATTCTGCAACGAGTAGAGGAGCAGAGAACTCTTCTTGTGAAATATTTCTGGACTTTCTCAACTGTCTTAACATCAGATACGTAATGTGGGTTCCAGACTGATGAGCACTATTCAAGTATTGCCCTAGCAAATGTTTTGTATGCTCTAGTTAGTAGTGTGATATTACCAGAGAAAAAGCTACTCTGGTTATGTTGGTTGGGGGTAACTGCAGAAACTGAAGCTGAATACATCTGACTGAGATCAAGTTGATTTGGTTATTATTGCTACAAAAAGTAAAAATGGAGGCAATCACAAACTTAATTGTGTTAGGAGCTAATATCTAGTAAGTATGTTTCAGACTGCACATGGACTTCTGATACAGACTGATATTTAGGCTTTAATTCACAGCAATAAACTTCTATTTTCCAGTAGCATAATCCAACATTTTAATTAAGTTTCAAAGTCTTGACATAATTCAGTAACTTCTCTTATTGTAGACAAGAGCCATACATATAGAAATGCTCTGCCTACCTTGTGCTTTGCTATGAAACTATGTGATCGGGCAAGTTTTTGGGTAGGAAAATAAGTGGAAAAAATATCCATCAGTATTCATCTGGCTAGCGTCCTGTCAGTGTGTGAGAGAGTTGAGGGCTGTTTGGAAACTCAAACAGTATTTGCTGTGTGAGCAAGAAGGAGACAGCAAGAAGCCTGGCCATGGCTCAGCTCAACTTTGTGTATTAAAGCTGCTTGGTGCTGTGAAACTAAAACTGAAACTGAAACTTCTCTCCTCTGTTTGTATTTTGCATTTGGAACAGATTTCTTTTCAGGTGGGGAGGGGGAATAAAACTCCTTACCATCAGAGCGTGTTAATAATAATAATATAGGAAATACTAATGCTGTTATGGTCATTTCGAAAAATCCTTTCTTAGTGAGCACCTAGAAGGCAAGAGGAACATATGTGCCAAATTTCAAGTTTGTAGCCTTTACGATTCTGGAGATTTTGTGATGACGCATGAGTGCTTTTTCACTTTTATATATACTGCTCAAAAAAATAAAGGGGACATAAAAATAAGACATCCTAAATCTGAATGAATGAAATATTCTTATTAAATACTTTGTTCATGACATAGTTGAATGTGCTGACAACAAAATCACACAAAAATTATCAATGGAAATCAAATTTAGCAACCCATGGAGATCTGGTTGTGGAGCTACACTCAAAATTAAAGTGGAAAAAAACACTACAAGCTGATCCGGCGTNGAACATTCTCCATGGCGTCTCCAGACCCTGTCACGTCTGTCACATGTGCTCAGTGTGAACCTGCTTTCATCTGTGAAAGCACAGGGCACCAGTGGCAAATTTGCCAATCTTGGTATTCTCTGGCAAATGCCAAACATCCTGCACAGTGCTGGGCTGTGAAGAAGGACTCTGAAGCTCCGTGTTGACTTTGTGTTCCATTTGGCCTTGTATAAGCTAATTGGCAATTTAGTCATTGGAAGCATTTCAAGGGAGATAAAGGTGGGGGCTTATCAGCCTTTTACTGAAAGACTGTGGCAGACTTTTGTTGGACTATTCATAAACTGTTTTGCACTCATTAAAACAAAAGGTTTTTTGGAGCAGCATGTGATTGTTATTGTCTCAGGAAGACTTGGTCAGAACAAATCCATAAAATGGGTTTCCTAAGGCATGCCAATATTTGCCAATGAGTCAGGGTAAAATGTATATGTTGAGAGGATTCACCTTGTTATCCATCTATCCATAGGCAAAGAATGCTGATACAGTTCTACAGAGGAATTATTGAGTCTATCATCTGCACCACTATAACTGTCTGGTTTGGTTCTAAAACCCAACAGGAGAGACACAGACTTCAGAGGATAATTAGGACTGCAGAAAAAACAATTACTACCCACCTGCCTTCAAGCGAGGACCTGCATATTGCAGGTCAAAAAGAGGGCTGTGAAAATATTTACAGACCCCTTACATCCCGGACATAAACTATTTCAACTCCTTCCCTCAAAACGACGCTATAGAGCACTGCACATCAGAACAAGCAGACACAAGAACAGTTTTTTCCTGAAAGCCATCACTTTTCTAAACAACTAATTCCTTCAACACTGTTCAACTATTTACAAAGTGTGCACTACTATTACTGTTCTCATCACTCCTGATCACCCCTACCCTCCCACTTGTGATTGTAGGACTGTAACTTTGTCGCTTGTATCTTTATGATTTATATTGACTGTTTCCTAGTATGATTTGATTGTTGATTTTACCCTATGACTATCATTAAGTGTTGTACGTTAT
>BHFT01029318.1:0-22500 GCA_004320025.1 Laticauda laticaudata
TGGACACTTCCATTGTTAAGGAAACAGATTCAACAGCCACAAAACTGGACATCTTTTGGGGAATTTTTTGGGGAGAAGGAATTTATTCTGAGGTAGAGTTGGAAGGGTGATTCTGTTCTAATTATGGAACACTGTGTAGAAGAGCTAGTGGAACCTCCAAATGCTTGTTTTCCCATAATATAAGCTAAAATAGAGATGGAAAATTAGAGATTCAATATCTGCAGGAACTGCAGCATGGGTTAGCACAGGGCTGTCAAACTCCCAGCCCGCAGGCCAGATGAGTCGTGCTCTGGGCACGGTTTAGCAAAGATGGGGAAAGTCCCAATACATCACATGACGCTGCCATGATATGAGCTTGACACTCCTAGTTTAGCATATTGTATAAATCAGGGCAAAGTTACATCATACTATGTTTCATTTATTTGGATGCAGTATGTTATGTGAACAGAGATCTGTATTTCAGTCTGTTATGTTACATAAACATAGGCAATGTATCAGAATACAGTTATATGGAATTCCATAATAGATCATTGCAGGATTGTATGGTTTACTAAACAAGATAGGATAGGACAGGGTAAGGTAAGATAGAATAGGATACCCAAATACCCCCAAAACAATCCCTTTNTTTACTAAACAAGATAGGATAGGACAGGGTAAGGTAAGATAGAATAGGATACCCAAATACCCCCAAAACAATCCCTTTTTTGAATTATCTGCTGAATAATTCAAAGGATGAATTTTCCAAGACCCAAACCATGAACAATGACTTAATGTTTACACTTACATATCTGACAGCTTGAATTCCACTTCTAGAAATTCATAATGATAAGGTTGTTCTTGTGTCTGGTAACAGAAAAACATTTATAAAATGCACAGGAATGAAGACAACATTAATATATGCAGTCCACCAAACAGGAGAGGAGAGGAAAGGTGTCAGCCCTGAATCTATACTTTGAGGAACATGCCTACCTTGCAGTTTTGATTCCAGTGTGAACTGGAACCCTGACAAGGAAAGGAAAGGAAAGGAAAGGAAAGGAAAGGAAAGGAAAGGAAAGGAAAGGAAAGGAAAGGAAGTTGATATGACACGAAGTGTAACCCCCTTTTTAAGTACAATCTTTTCTGTGCTCTTCTTTCACAAAACCCATGAAACGTACCATTTAATACACTTGGGAAAAGAACATCCATTAGGGTTAAAGAAAAGATCTGTGCCCCTCACCTTTGGTTTTAAAGAGAATTTCTCAAGGACTGGACTTCCGGACTGGAGTTTTGACAAATCAAAAAGAACAATTAATTGGATATCACAATTGGTGTCTGGATTAGTTTTGCAAACTTCAAACTGTATGATATTCTAGGAACAGAAGAGAAGAAATGGCAATTGCATGCTCCTTTTTACTGATGGCAATGTAGATATTTTCGCTGTAATATTTTCTTCCAAATTGATGGAATTTTGCCTATTGACCAGGAAAACTGATTATACTCAGAGTAAGAAATCTAATTAGTTAATCTCATTAGCTCTGTACATCTGCTAATTTATTTACTTATGTACAGTATCTATTTATTTATCACATTTATCTCCCCCCCCATATACACACACAGTCTGAATCTTATTTTGGATAATGAATGGGGAAGCTGTTACAGATGATAAATTCACCTAAAAACTTAACCATAAGTTTTTTGGGATATTATATTGGGAAAAAGTCCCCAAGAAAAAAAAACTGTCTATTAAATTCCAAGAAATTTTTAGCATTCTTTCTTTTCTTTTACGACAGATGTCACTGCATTTTAAAACCCTCACATTAAATATGTGTAATAGAATATGTTTCACTACCAGCTATCTCAGAGTGTTCATTTCCAATCTTTGTAATGGATTAACAATAATCTCTGAACATAGAGCATTAGCTATCTGATGTCTGCACTTACACACAAAACTTCTGATAAGTACTTTCAGGCATACAAGCATCTCCCAATGATAGATAACAAAGGTTTCAATAGTTTGTCTTCCTTTTCAAAATATCAAATCATGGAGTTAATTTTACAGTCTCATTTTGAAAAGTCTGTTTTGCAACAACATTTTATGGATTTGTTTATCCTGAAAGCTTGTCCAATCGTATGAGTGCATTGCAACTACATTACACTACCTTGATTTTGGTTTGGATCCTGAAATAAAATGTTTCATTCCAGACTGGGTAGTAAGAATTCCTCACAGTCTGGGTTTTGAATATCTCCCGTGATGCTGTTGGCAGATGCAAAGTCACATAGCAATGAGATGTGGAACCTACAGCAAGAAAAAGAAGAAATTGGTAATTGCTTTTTTCAAATATTCAGCACATCTTAATAAACAAAAGAAATATAATAGCTAAATTCCTATGAGTCAAGAGTGCCACCTACTTCTAAAGATACCTATATTCTATTTGTTATATGCTACATTAATCTATATATTATTAGTCTTTAAACAGTAATTTAAAATAGTAACTATGAGAGGGTCTTTGGAGTTCTAATGGATGATCACTTAAACATGAGCCGGCAGTATTCAGCAACAGCCAAAAAAGCTGATAAATCCTTGGTTATATAAACAGAGACATAGAATCAAAGTCACGTGAAGTATTGGTACAGCTTTATAAAGCTTTGGTAAAGCCACACTGCATTCAGTTTTGATCACCACATTGCAAAAAAGATTATGAGACTTTGGAAAAAGTGCAAAGAGCAACTAAGATGATTAAAGGCCTGGAGACTCAAACATATGACAAACAGTTGCGGGATTCGGGTTTGGTTAGTTTAGAGAAAAGAAGGACTGGGGGGGTGGGGTGGAGGACATGATAGTATTCCAGTATTTGAGAGGCTGCCACAAAGAAGAAGGGGTCCATTTATTTTCCAAAGCACAGAGGGCAGAATAAGAAACAATGGATGGAAACTAATCAAGGAGAGAAGCAACCTGGAATGAAGGAGAAACTTCATAACAGAGAGGACAATTAACCAGTGGAACAGCTTCCCTCCAGAAGTTGTGGGTGTTTCAGCACTGAAGGTTTTTAAGAAGAAACTGGACAGTAACTTGTCTGAAATGGTATGCAGTCTCCTACTTCAGCAGGGGGCAAGACTAGAAGACCTCCAAAGTCCCTTCCAGCTCTGTTCTGATTCTGAAATACATGCCACCAAGAGTCAAAGTGATTGTGGCAGACTAAAATTGCAATAAATAAATGAATTAAATAATTTAAAGATTTTTCAGCACTTTAGATTCTGAGAAACTCTTATTAAGATGTCGAATTTTTATAAACAATTTGGTGTAGTGGAAATGAGATTCAACTTAATGAGATAAAACATCAAAAGAGAATAGGAGCAGTGCAAACTGGGTAGAAGACTGCTTCTTTTCATGGAAAAAAGTATAATAAGAAAGCATATCCTGGTTTGGGTTACAGAAGAGACTATTTGAAGATTCACTGAAGGAAATGTATTGGAAACCAAAAACTGATATCGGTAGACCTGCTTTTGGGTTGGAAACAGAGTGGTGTGTTAATAGGAAACAGAAGCCTAGAGACTAGTGGTAGATAATCATGGAAAAATCTGGAATAAAAGCAAGAGATGCTGTTGAGAAAAAAAGTTTTATATCCCATATAAGCTGCAAACAATCAAGTTTATTATATTTTATTTTGCTCTAAGTCACAAAAGAATCTCTTAAATTCTGAGCTCAGCTTTTCTAAATGTGTATTTCTGTGAAATCAACACAATCAACACAATTAAGTAAAACTTAACTCTATTTTTCAACCATAACATGCCAGAAACTTACATGGTGCAAAATGAAAGCTGGTGGTGATACCAGCTTTCAGAATCTTGACAGACAGCAGGGATAGCGGAAATAGTTGGTTCTGCAATGGAAACAAAGCCAATAATGAGGTTCTGAGCCAGTTGCTAGGATCTATCATGTGATTTTGTACACCACCACCCATGTTCCTTTCATTTGGCGGCAATATGCTGACTCTGTAAACCGCTTAGAAAGAGCTATAAAATACAACGGCATATAAGTCTAAGGGCTATTGCTATTTATTATAGGCTGCTTATTATATTTCCCTATAATGCATACCTGTAAAAGATCCTTAGATGATGCTATGGAGTTCAAGTGTAGTGCAAAAGGGAAGGGCCATCCTGGTTTAGTATCCGTAAAACTCATGAAATGCACACTTCTCTTGTTTTTTAAATTTTCAGATGTCTTCCAATTTATTTCCTTATTATTGCTATACTACAGAGCTATGGTTGCTGTATTGAATATTCAGATGTTATTATCTTCAGTAGTTCGATTATTATATTTTCCAAATTCAGATTACTTTCCTTATAAGAAGTCCTTGCAAATAAATGTGGAGATAACCATGGTTATACAATAATCTGTGTGATAGAGCCCATCTCTTGGATTCATTTATGGTTATTATATGATACTTGTCTGACATATGTTTTTTTTATTTTTATGTTAAATAATCTATATATTTATGTGAAAGAGCTTTATATTAAGCTCTGTAAAACTGGCAAGCTCAGGAAACATGAAACTCTAGGATTTCTGGATTTCTATATTGCTGATAGGTAGTTTGGTAGAATCTCAAAATCTGACCATGGTAATTAATTTTTCTGCAGAGTTACTTTGAGTATTGCAGAGATTAACACCAAAGTTAATATTAGACAATTAAACAAGAAATAAATGATAATCAAGCTATCAACAGTAGTTGGTAATCAAGAAATCACCAAGAACACTCCCACCAATACCTGCAGACAAGTCACTTATATATAAAAATAAGAGCAAATCCCACTCCCTTCGAGCATCTATGATGTTACCCAGTTTAGTAATGAAACATCTGCAAAAAAAACCACCAAGCACAGAGAGCGCCAAGGATCCAACAGTTCAACCCTGAATTTCAAATATTCTATCAGTCACTTTCCATTCCTGTGGATGGGTTCCTTATCATACGTATTTTCAAGCTTACCATTTTCTGTGTATACATACACTCACACAATGAAATTGAATTATTATATGTACAAAGTTAAAGTATCAAAATGCACATAAATTGAGACATAATAAAAGCTTTTCTTTCTAAAATGCTGTATTAATAATGTACTTCTATCTAAGGATGTTATAGGTGAAACCAAAAAAATTGGTTATTATACCTGAGAATGTGAAGAGCCGAACCGAAGCCATTTTGTGTTTGCAGTCTGAACTTTTAAAACTCAGAACATTATGTAATGTTCTTAGCATAAGTTAGAGGTATGTGCTTGGGTGCTCTGACATTAGATGCCACATTAAGAGATTAATGGTTTTCTTATAATCTTCTGGAATTTGAATAACAGGAAATCTGACTATAATGAGAATGTTGGGAGTTTTCCATGGAAGGTTGGAACTTTCTTAAGAAAATGTTGTATAATGTCCATATATGGGAAACAGGAAGTGTTATGCAACCATGTGATTTGATAAACCTACATAAGCTGTATTCTCTAAATGGAAATGTCTCCTTTTCTTCTAAACATGGTTTTGGAGTAGAGGGGTCCATACTGCAGTATTTTTCCTTAATAAAGCATCCTATGGATCAGATTATCAAAGTCCGTTGATTCATTTTTATGTACTTCTCACAAAGGATGTCTTCATCCAGTTATAATTTTTGCCTTGAAAGTCAAAGTGTGTTGTATTTAAAACCTTACAAAATTTTAATTCTTCTCTTTCCAGGCTTCCTACTTGTCTCGCTTTCTTTAATGTTGCTTTTAAAAAAGAAAGCCATACTTATTGCTTGGAAAGATTCCCATGGTTTGCATTTTGTAATGCAATCATTTTATTATCTTTCATCATTTTTTACAGTAGAAATAAACGAGAAGTTATAGAAATTAAGATCATAAAACAAGAAGTGCAGCATTTGCCCTGCAAATAGAAATTCCAGCACTCATTATGCATTCAATTAAAGCATAAAAATATAGTTGCTCCATTTTTTAACATGCACACCATTAATTATTTCCCTTCAAAGCTGCCTATAGAATTGTAGCTTCAGTTCCTCTTATATAACCTATAGAACATGAAATTATAGAACTAACCAGGCAAGTTAATTTTTTCTCAGGCAAAGCTGCCTTATTTTTAGCATCAAAACTGTAGATCTTTTCATTGATCAGCAGTTTCTTAGCAAATCTGGTGACCTATGTGTACCTATGTGTACTTATATCATCTCACACTCATTTGTACACCCATCTGCACAAATGAACCTTGGTTCTTGGTCTGTGCCCTAAGGTCTTCTTCCACCCTTCCTGTTTTTCATGGATTTACTCAAATCCTGACATTACCTTCTTTGATTGTAGCACAGAAATCTACATCTTCCTAAGAAATACAGCATATATGTGAGTGATAGTCAAGGTAGCATTTCCAAATCTGATTTCATCAACTTGCTGTATGAAATTGCTGAACTGCCAGCTGCACCTTCTTTGCATATATAATTTCAGTTATATAACTAATTAAACAGAGTTTCAAATAAGCTTTACAGTAGCAAAAGTGCACAATTCACTTTTCATCTTCTCTTGTCTAAATATTAATATCCTGCTAAGGAAAACAATTAAGGAATCTCCTACTGTTACAGGGAGGCATATCCATTAACTTCTCCTATAATCCTTGTACTATTTTTTTTCAGTTCTCTGGCTAGTTGTTGGCTCCTAGTTTCTTGTCTTCTCTCCTCCAGAAAACATCCATCCCAAAAACCCATTCAGGATAAATTAGTCCACCTCTTTGTAGATGTTTCATTACCTGACTAGGAAACATTATATTACCTGGTCAGGTAATGAAACATCTCTGAGCAAGCGACTGGAGAACATTGCGGGTTTTTTTTTAAAAAAAAGCATGTGTTTGTCTAATCAATACATTTAGTTAATTGCATATAAAGCATAAAATACACAGAGTCCCTCAAATGCATATAAAACAATGTATATTGGGAAATCATATATCCAGGATCTGTATAACTATGGCATTTTGGTATCTGACTTTTAAATTATTAAACTATCAGTTAAAGTTGGAATTGAATATATTTTCACATTGACACAGATGGGAATCTGCTCATTCCTAGCTGACTACAATATGTTCTATGCCAGCGGTCCCCAACCTTTCCAGCTTGGCAGCCCAGCACAGTGCAAGGGGGAACATGTGAGTGACAGATGTACACACTCACAGCTCCATTCTTGCCAGTGGCGTGTATGTGGGCCCTTTTGTTGCGTGAATGGAGCTTCGTGCTCGAGCAGAGGCTGTTTGTGCTCATGTGCAAAGCTCCACTAGAGTGAGCAGCAAGTACTTGCACCCAAAGCTCCACTCGTGCAAGGGGAGGACACTCACACGCAAAGCTCCATTTGCTTGTAAGCTTTGTGTGAATGTGCTTGCTCAAGCAAATGGAGCTTTTTGTGCAGGTGCTTGCCCATTTCTCCTGTGGCCTGGGTTCATATAATACAATAAACACTGAACATTTTCTGAAACCTTTACTATCATTAATTGAATCCAAATGTGTATAAATCTGACCAGACAAGCTCCTGGAGAACTACAATCATCACAAAGAAGAACGTATTCCTCTCTAAGATTAACTTTCATGAAAGAAAGTTGTCCAGCTTTGCAGCAGAACTATTTTATCACACTAACCATACACTCCCTAAAACAAGTAGTCCTTGGTGGCACAGTGGTTAGAATGTAGTATTGCAGGCTACTTCTGCTGTCTGCCAGCTGTCTGCAATTTGGCAGATCGAATCTCATCAGGCTCAAGGTTGACTCAGCCTTCTATTTTTCTGAGGTGGGTAAAGTGAAGGCCCAGATTGTTGGGGGCAAGATGCTGACTCTGTAAACTGCTTAGAGAGGGCTGTAAAAGCACTGTCAAGAGGTCTATATGTCTAAGTACTATTACTAAATGGTTCAGCTGACAGTTTAGTTTCCTTAGAGAAAAATATTTACAAAAAATTACTTATCTAATCTGATATGTTTTCTGCTCAATCTTCTATTTTATACAATTAAGCAGAGACACAACTACATTTCTCCTGACTGGAATTGAAAAGGAATGGGGGCCTCATTATAACAGAGATTTTTCAATGCTAATGTTTTATTTTATTTGGAATTGTGGTGAAAAGGTAGACTACCTATTACATTTGATAAATGTAAAAATTTAAAAATAGTCTAATATTATTCTGATAATCAGAATATTAGAACAAAAGGTTTTTAGGTAGTAGAAAAATTATAGCAATATTTTCAGTTATATAAAATGGTGTGTATGCCAATGTATGCCTATGAAGAAACTGATTCAAAATAATTCTCACAGCTGACTTGGTTTCTAAATAAGAATTAGATCAATATCAGAAGGAATAAAAATACCAGCAAAGAATTAAAGACCCTCAAATATATCAAAATTATATCACAATTGTTATCTTTAAGAATTTAATTAAAACCCATAAAAATTGGAAATTTATGCATATAGGACTTTACAGGATTTTACAGCTACATGTACAATGCACGCTTTCTTTTAAAATACATTGGTTTTTTTATTTTGCATTGTAAAAATCTTCAATTTTCTTTCAGTTATTTCTATATAGGATTTTAAGGGTAATTCATCGAAGGGGATTTATTGGAATTGCCCAGTCATCTCTCCCAATAATTACTCACAGATTTGAACCGCCATTCTCAGTTCCTTTGCTTTTTAAGATCTCAGCTACAATAGACTTAAATTACAAGTTTTGCTATCCATGTATTCCTGTCACATTTCAATATGTTTCTAGCTAGATATTTGTTAGGTATGTTTTTAAAGGATTACATTCCTTTTGAAACATAAAAAATCCAATAAAAAATTATAAAGACTTATTGGAAAGACTGAAAACTTTATGTGGATTTTTTGCTGAAAAGAAAAAAAGCCCAAATTGATGATGTTTAGGACTAAAAAGATTAAAGAGGAAAAGAGTGAGCCTGCAACTACTGGATAGAAAGGACAGAAGTCATAATTTACATTTTCTTTTTCTTTTTATTTCATTTCTTTCTTTTTAAAAAAAGCTCTCTTATTTTTCCTTTTTGTTGTGTTCAAAAACTCTAAGAAAAGAAAAAAGAAAAAGTCAAATTGAATGGTGAACTGAATAAACGGAATTAGTTTTTTCTTTGCAGGCAAAAAGGTTTCATATTTAAATGGCAAAATTTGAAATGCAGCAGACACCAACTTCTTTTGATTCTATCACATGGTTTTGAGTGATGCGGGCAGCCACCAAGAAATCAACAGGGTGCAACCTCATGAAATGGTAGGTACATCTTATAACTTGTTTTTTTAAAAATAATACATAATTTGCAGTGTTCCAAAATTCCATCATTGATAGTTTCAAAGACTTCTAGTTTTTTAAAAAACAAAAAAAGCAAACAAGCAGGATTAATTATCAGTATGAAACCAACACCATGGAAACAAAATTAATGAATTAATATGAAATTTAATGTGCTGAAATCCAAGTGAACAGCCAGATTTTCTCCCCAAACCTGAGATGTTGAAAGGCAATCAGCCTTCTCCCAGCTACTAATTTATTTTTTTTTACTGGCACATGTGGCATTTTTTGCAAGGACACTTTGTATCAGTCTTCAACCTTCTTGAATCACTTTTCTACTCCTATCTTTTTAAAATAATACGTCTACAACAAGGATTGACATTCTGAAGAAGTTTGCTTTGTCCATAAGGTTTAAAGAAAATTTCAGCCATTCCTTTCATTGCCCAACCAATTTTATAATGTTCAAACCCACCTAGTAATTGATTAGTATCTTCTTCCTGTAGAGACAGAGAACCCATCCATTTATCAGAACTCCCAGAAACTATTCAAAGTTTGAATTAGGACCAGCATTTTATCATATCATTTATCAATTCAGACTGAAACATCAGTGGGAATGTACCTAATTGTTACGATTTCTCAGCAGAGTTTTCTCAAGAAATATATATCTATAGAAAGCAATAGCGTTGTCTTTCTTACCTTTTCTTCTGTGGTCTCCATTCTTGTCAAATAATCTTTTCATAAACACTAGAAACAATTGAGCAGTTAGTTGACAGACAGACAACACTCAGATCTGTTGTTGCTCTTCCTTGGCACATCCCAAAAGACAAGAATCATATATGCTTGTTCCAGGCTCCACCCAATGTGATTTCTGAATAAGAAAACAAGAAAGGACTGTGGAATGTTTTTTTTTTAAAATATCTGCAGAGTCAAACTTCACCACCACAAACCCAAATGAAGTAACCAACCATTATGCACTTATTGCAGGACAAACAGTTCCTGGTTTTTCTCTCCTTCTCTTCTTATTTTACACATGCAAACAATAGTTATTTTCTTGTTAGAATTACCTATTTTTCAGGTACAATGTGGTAAACCCAGGATTACCACATTGTGTGGTAAACTCCCTGACCATGGTCCCTTTCCAGGCCACGGCCTATTCACAACCAGGCCACGAGTGGCAGGCTGGTGCACACATACATGCATGCAGCTATCATGCAAGTCCAGCTGCATGCACGTGCCAGCCCGCCACTCATGTGGCTACTTTGCTTCTCCCCACCCCGTCCCGGTCAAGCCACCAAGCCACAAAGGCGGGCAACCACTACAGTAGACTGTAACTGTTAATATCATGATCTATGGTGAGGAAAGAACACATCTCCAGGACAAAATGAAATTATATAACTGGCAATAAATAGGAGGTAGATAGAGAGTAAAAATCTGATCCCAGATAATGGGAGAAACAAATTGGTTGGTTGGTTGGTTGGTTGGTTGGTTGGTTAGTTGGTTGGTTAATTGTCATCAAGTCAGTGTTGCCTCTTAACAACCATATACAAGCAGATAAACTTTCTCCCAGATGATATGTCCCAGGCCACTCCTTGAGGTTTTCTAATGTACACCTACCACCATTCTAATGAAGTCCATTCACTATGTTGTTGGTCATCATCTTGAGTTACAAAAAGATCGTTCAAAGTAGATAGGAGGCATGAACGTGGGCCAAGGGTAGCTGCATTATCCTAGGAACTGTCCTAAAATAGAACATTATGATGTGGAAGAGTCTAGTGGCAACTGAAATGTCTGGGAAATGTTCTTCCTATTCTCCAAGCAATCTGGTATACCTAATTACATTGCTGAATTTAAATATTTATCTATATCTACCTTATTGTCTAATGCAATAAAAAGATTTGATGCAGGGTTTTAAAATAGCAATGAGGTACTTTTACTGGCATAAGTAATCTAGCATACAATAAGTAATCTAGCATACAACAACATATTGACATGTTTCATAACAAGATATTCTTGGAATTATTCATAATACTTTCACTCGTTGAAATTAGGGACAAAACAACATTTACAATTTTGTTCCTTTCACCCCTTCTTTTTTCCCTTTTCTACCTGAGAGAACATTTTTGTTCAAACCATCACACTTTTCCTGCCCCCCCACCCAGTGATGGGATTCAAATTATTTTACTACCAGTTCTGTGGGCATGGCTGGGTGAGCATGGCAGGGGAAGATACTGTAAAATCTCCAGTCAGAGGTGGTATTTTCTGGTTCTCCAAACTACTCAAAATTTCTGCTACCAGTTCTCCAGAACTGGTCAGAATCTGCTAAATATCTTTGTCTAGGATCTTTCCTATTACATTTCTCTTTGCTATACAACTATAGCACATAAAGCATGGCGCCATCCTCCCATTTCATATTCAATTCATTCTGCATATATTGTGAATGTTCAACAAAATAGAAGGTGCAATGCAGTGGCAAGAAAGAAGATGAGAACCCAAAAGCTATATTAAGGAAAAGAAAATTTAGAAAAGAGAAATTGATAGAGAAGAAGCCAAATGACAAAAAAGAGGAGCTATGAATTTTTACAGCTAAACTGGAATTTCACAAAGAACCGCCCAAGCAAGTTGGGAAACTC
Organism: Laticauda laticaudata; assembly: GCA_004320025.1. Taxonomy (NCBI): domain Eukaryota; kingdom Metazoa; phylum Chordata; class Lepidosauria; order Squamata; family Elapidae; genus Laticauda; species Laticauda laticaudata. Next base: position 11,904 of record BHFT01029318.1, read on the forward strand.
GGTCAGGAGCATTCCTGAATCTTGCCCTTATATGATTATTGACACATGCTTAGTTCTCTGCATTTTTCATGGTGCAAATATCCCAACTAGCTAGCTAGAAACCACAGAGGCTCCATGAGTGACAGCAGGTTCTACAGAATCAGTATCATAGAGTATTTGAAATGCATATGAAGAGTGGATGTGATTCTTCCAAAGGTGTTGTGTAAGATGAAAGTGAGGGAGGTTAGGTGTCTCTTAAATGAATCTCTTATTCAGGATTGCACTGACTTTTACAACAATTTAGCTTCCAGTAACAAAAGCACTGATGCTTGCAGATAATCATCACTCCAGCAAAGATTATGTTTGTAAATACATCTCCCTGCTTTAATTCAATAATGTCTTCCCTATTTTCATTTCAATGAATTTAAAAAAAAATCTTTCTAAGAAAGATTTCCCCAAAAAATTACTGTACATCTCTTGTAATGATGTATTATAAACAATGCATTGTAATTATGGAAACAAAGAGTCTACATTTTACTGATCAGTTATTGCATATATTTAAGCCTCTTTAGCAAAGAGAATAGAAAATAAAGGAAGCTCTATAGAGAAGTGCCTCACCTTTTCTTTGTCTCTTACAGGTCAACATATGACCACAATTAGGATGAAAACTTACATTACTATGTGATGTGGTAATTAAATGAGTCACACCTAATTTTATGATCTCTTTTGCTGTAGTAGTTGAGTATATCATTTTTTGTTATTGAGCAAATTCAGTTCCCACCTTTGACGTGGTTGCTGGAAGCTGCCTGGAAAGGTCGTAAATGGCCATCACATGACCTCAGGATGCTACAACCATCATAAATACATGCCAGTTGCCAAGGGCCCAAATTTTGATGAGATGTTTGTGAAGATATTGCAATAGTCAAGGGGGTGAGAATCACTTGTACATAGAAGCACTGTCATAACTTTGAACAGTCATTAAATGGACAACCTGTAGTTTAATATATTTATTTCCTTCCTTTCAGATTCTGAAGATGCTTCCGTGGTGACTTCCCACTGAGAACCGCTGGAAGAAGGAAACAAATATAATTGTTTCTCTGGACACTCACTGTTTGCCACTCTCTGGCCGGGAGATCCAGCATTATAGTTGCCTCATTACTTTTGGAGGGCTGAGCTCTTGCAGTTTGACATAATTAACCTTAAGATGCTGGTGAATATCTGCAAAACCAATTGCTGGTGTATACTTGTTCTAAAGCAGTGATAGTGGGATCTTCATCTTCAGCAAATGCACATCAAAATCATGGAGAATTAATTGTGTGCATCAAGAAGGGAATGCTAAGAGGCAGTGAGCAAGAGTGATGTTGAATTCATTCATTCATTCATTTCATTTCCACCTCACTGCAATCCAAGTGATAGTCAAAGGCTTACATGATATTAAAACATTAAAACATCCATAGAAAACAATTAACAGCAGAATAAAATAGAGTCAAAATCTATCAAAATAAAAACTGTAGCAAGAAATAATAATAAATTAAAAATAAAGAGGACTGACACTCCCAAGTTAATTAGAATACTCTCCACAATACTTTGGTTTTCACCATTTGATTGCTACTGGAGCCTATTCCAGAGGAGTCTTACTGCTACTGAAAAGTAGCATCTACTAGGTTCAGTTGGAGAATATAAACTGACAGAAAACAGCACTGCATATTAATTGTGTTTCCTAGTTAGGTAATGAAACATCTGCAAGAAAACAATCAAGCTCAGAGAGCATGAAGGACCCCACATTTCAACCTTTAGTTACAAATATTCTCCTTTACTGCTTCCCGTCATTTCCCAGGAGGGGGGGGGACTAAGAGTAGTTTCTTCCTAGATGACTAATGGATTGGGTTGATTCAGATTGCAGTAAGCAGTTCTACAGATATCCAGGTGCCAAACATCAAAGCTTTAGAGCAGGAGTCCCCAAACTGTGGCCTGCAGCCCACTAGTAGGCAGTGAGGGGTTTTCAACTGGGCCATGGAAATGGTCACTGAGCACCGGCACACACACATGCATCCTCATTTGTATGTGCAGTGGGCAAGCATGGGTGTGCACTGTGCACGAAATGTTCGTGTGAGAAGCAGGCACACGTATATGCCGCTCACACAAATGTTGCTGTGTATGCACGCACTTGCCGACTGGTTGCGTAAACCATCCCCTTCCCGCCCTCACCGGTCTGCAAAGCTGGAAATGTTGGGGAACTCTCCTTTAGAGGGTTAAACCCTGCATTTTAAATTACACAAGAAACCATTTGGTAACCAGTGCAAGGCCATAGCTGTAGACAGTAAGGGAGATGAAAAAATAAACAATAATTGCTACCTATGCAAAGAGAACTGAAAGACTGTATTCTTCTCAATATTGTAAAAATATTGTTAACTTTCCTGTGGAGTTAATTTCCTGGTTGCATCTACTTAATGAGGCTGGCAAAGCACAGGTGTAACACACTCCCACAGATGTATGCTGATTAACACTGTCTTCTAGACTAATTGCAGCTTCTGAATAGACTGAAAAGACAGGCCCATGCATTGCAATGGTCTAACTGAATGGAAAAGAAGACATGACCTGGTACAAGGCTAGATTGCCTTGTACTAGATCTGGTCATCCTTGGCACACTAAGCTGAGTAAAAACACCCTCTAACTAAGACTTCCATTTGCTGCTTAAGCAAAAGCAATAGATCCAGAAGGATCCCCAAATTGCAAAGCTATTCCCCTGAGGGTAGTTCTTCTCCACCCAGAGATATAATGTTGACGTTGATAGAGAACCTTGATATACCAACAGTACAATCAGAATCATCTATGTAGAGAAAACAAATGTTATGTTGGATGCATTCTTCAAACCCATCTATGAAATAATTCCAGAAGCAGATCAGTGGTGGGCGTGGCAGGAGAAGGTTACTGCAAAATCCCCATTCACTCCCCACCCCGACCTGCTTTCCAGCTCTGCTCTCCTAAACAAAAGAAGACTCAGCCAATCAGCTGGGACTCAGGAGGAAAAGAATAGATGGGGATGGGGCCAGACAGAGGTGGTATTTGCCGATTGTCCGAACTACTCAAAATTTCCACTACCAGTTCTCCAGAACTGGTCAGAACCTGCTCAATGCCACCTCTGAAACAGACCTATTCTAATGTTATGATTTTCAGAGGCTTGAGATGATAGGAACCCACGACTATGGGTAGAAGTGAAATAACCATTGGAACAGATATCCTTTCATCTAGCTCCTTTTCCCTCAAAAATATATGCCCTGCTTTTTAATAAGAAGTAATAAAACAGCTAAGCTTTGAGATCACAAAAGCTGGAACTAAATACAACAGTTTCCAGGTTGGCAAAGAAGAATAAGATTCAACAGTTTCTTGGATCCATTATGTTGCATATCAGTGATCCACCTCATCAGAAATGTTCAACAATTATTAGCAAAAAAAGAGAGAGCAAACAATGAAGGAGATAAAATTAAAGACTGGATCATATTTTACAATAAATTTACCTCAGATAGGCATTGTTCCAGGAGCTTCACCTTAGAAGGAATGCAGTTTAATGATGTACAGTCACTCCCAGGCTTTTCTGGCAAAACTCTTAGCACTAATTGTTCTAATTTAATGAGTAACAAGATTTCCAAGGTTGAATGAAATTGAATGGAGAGATAATTAGATTCCTTTAAGTAATATTAGGTGATGTATCATCAGAGTGATGCCATGCTTCTTAAGTAGATTTGGATCAGCTTGTATATATATATATATATATATATATATATATATATATATATATATATATATATATATATATATATATATGTGNTGTGTGTGTGTGTGTGTGTGTGTGTGTGTGTGTGCATATTAACACGTGCGCTAAAGGTGAATCAACATTGATTTCAACCCAACCCTGCTATAATGAACTGAATGCAGGTAGTTCTCAACTTGCTTAAGTTTATCACCGATTTAACTGTGGTTGTGTTATGAGAATCACATGCTTGTTAAGTGAATTGTGTGCTCATTAAATGAATCCAGTTTCCTCCTTTGACTTTACTTGTTGGAAACCAGCTGTGAAGATTGCTAACTGTGATCACGTGACTGCCAGACATTGCAACCATCATAAATGCAAGTCAGTTGACAAGTGCTTGAATTATGATCATGTGACCAGGGGTGGTGCTATAGTTGTAACTTCAAGAACAAGTCGTAAGTCACTTTAATTAAAGTCACTTTAATAATTTTCAACCATTGTTAAATGAATGATCAAGGGCTATCTGTACAGAAATTACAATAAAAAACTGTAAGAGCATCAAGATATTCAAAAATCTTCATAAAAGTTACAAACATTCAGAAATTATGAAAAACTGAACCTGTTAGTATCATTGATATATTCTTCTTAATAAGGTAAAGGTAAAGGTTCCCCTCGCACATACAAGCTAGTTATTTTCATTCTAGGGGGCAGTGCTCATCTCCATTACAAAGCCGAAGAGCCAGCGCTGTCCGAAGACGTCTTCATGGTCATGTGGCCAGCATGACTAAATGCTGAAGTTGCACAGAATGCTGTTACCTTCCCACCAAAGTGGTCCTATTTTTCTACTTGCATTTTTACATGCTTTCAAACTGCTAGATTGGCAGAAGCTGGGACAGTACCAGGAGCTCACTCTGTTACGCAGCGCTAGGGATTCGGACCGCCGAACTGCCGACCTTTCTAATCAACAAGCTCAGTGTCTTAGCCACTGAGCCACCACATCCCTATGTTCTTCTTAATAGTTTATATCTAACCAGAAGTAATGGATTTGATTCTTTAAAGTTCCCACAATTCTGGGGGAATTGGAATATCCTTATTTTAATTCTAGAATATATTTTTCCCAATGACTGCTTAAAATTCCTATCTTTGTTGTTAAAAATAAATAGAAGAGGGAAAGGAAGAGAGACAGATACAGAGATATGATAGATGACTGACAGACAGACAGTCCTGAGGCATCTTCCCTGTTCCAGACAGGTGGGAGATGCCTCATTTCTGTTGCAGGAAAATCTCAGTTAAGAGATTTTTCCTAAATTAAGGTCAGTTATGGCAACTGAATTCAATTGGTGAAATTCACTGTAGGAAAATGTCACTCCCTACTTTGTAAAGGATAATTAACACCTTAAAATCACAATTGTCATTTAGAACCAAAACCAATTAAAGCTCACAGATTCAGAAGATAAAAATAAGAAAACAATGTAGCAGTTTGAATGTATCTCTTTGCATAGAGATAATATCACTTGCAATTTAGGATCCCACAGTAAATAAAGACAAAAAGAGGGCCCTGCTATTAAGAAAAATGAAGAATATCTCACACAGAGATTTTGTTATTCCAGTTTTGTTATCCTGCAATTGTATTTAGTTATATTAAATTATACTTTATGCACCCTCCTCTTCACATACATAGAGAAAACCTGGATGTGGTTTCAGACAAATTAAATGCAAACACAAATAAGGGGAAGATACAAGATGTTATTTTTTTCCTTTTTTATTAAATTTTTATAATATATTTTTTATTTTGAATACCAATAACACAAACATAATACATATATATCTAAATACAAAAAAGGGAAAAATACAAATATTATAGTGCACATACCCCACCCCCAGGGACCTTTTTCTTTTCTTATGTTTCTTCTTCTATAAGAACTAAAAAGATATACACTATATTCCAATTGTGCCCTTATCCCCTCCAATACAACANCCCCCAGGGACCTTTTTCTTTTCTTATGTTTCTTCTTCTATAAGAACTAAAAAGATATACACTATATTCCAATTGTGCCCTTATCCCCTCCAATACAACATATATTTTTAGTAGGTTTATTCCCTTTACCTAAAATCACTCCATATTTCATTATAATTCTTTGCTTTAATCACTCCTTTTTTAAAATTTAATTTCTGTTATTAATTTATCATTTGTTGCTATCTTCCAAATTTCATTATCCCACTCATTTCTTTGAATATCCCAGTTTTGTTCTCAATCTTTAGCCATCACGAATTTAGCTGCCATTATCAAATTTACAATCAATTCCTTTTTTTTTTGTTTCATTTATAAGATGTTACTGACAAGGGGTAAATGTCTTTAAAAACCAGCGAACAATGGGACAAGTAAGAGAGGCTGACTATGTCTGTTTTCCATTTTTATGAGTTCTGTAGAATTCTTCGCAAACAATGAGTTGGATCCAGATTTATGTCTAACTGAGTTCTAGTTCTGCAGAACAACCATCCTCAACCTGGATGTCCTTTATTCTAGATATGTGGGCTTAACTCTCAAGATTCTCAGCATTGGCTGGAGAATGCTATAACTTGGAGGACACTGACAACATTTAGAGCAGAGAAGGAGGATGTCCAACTCCATCCTTGAAAGCTGCCCTAGAGGGAACCTCTGTGGCAGCATGGGTAGTGGGACCATGAGTTGTGAACATACAAAGGAACTGCAGCAGTAAAAAAAATCAGCATGCACTTTTCCTCCAGAAATATTCATACAGGTACAAACCTGATTTTACTACCTTTTGTGTCACAGTCTAGAGGTGCAAAGCTTAATGACACTAGAGATGATCTTTGCTCTCGCGGTTTAAGACCTAGCCCTGTGTGGTGGGGTGAGCTTCCATCACTGGCCTCAGTTTCTGTCCACCTAGCAGTTCAAAAGCATGTTATATGCGAGTAGATAAATAGGTACCCCTTCGGTGAGTCAATTTGTGCAGATGGTTAGAATCCTTTTATTGCTGGACCTTCCTTGTTGCAATTCCCTTTTGTGAGGCGGCTTCAGTGATGGGAGATGGCTCCAGATGCTGCTGCAGGAAAGCCACTTGTCTTTCTTTCTGGGGCTGAGCTAGCTGTGATGCACCTTGGAAAGCATGAAAGTATGAACCAAATAGGGCTAAGCAGTTTTAGGCAGCCAAACTACAACTCTGTCTTAGTGTTGTAGTCTCCTGGCTAATGTAACATTGCCATTCACTAAATAAATGAATATATTTGCCACAGTTCTTAACTAAATCACTGCAGTTGTTAAGTGAATCACAACTTAAGGTCATTTTGCTTAACAGAAGCCAGATGGGAGGGTTGCAAATGGTCATCATATTACCCCAAGATGCTGCCACTATGGTTATACCAGTTGCTAAGCACCAAACGTTTGATGATATGACCATAGGGATGCTGAAGTGCTTATAAGTGTGAGGACTGATTGTAAGTCACTATTTTCACTGCTATCATAACTTCACAAAGTGGCAAAATAATAGTTGTAAGTCAAGGGCTACCTGTAGTAGAAACAAAAGATGGAGTACATTTGTCATATTGCACTAAATTGTTGCTAAAAGTTGAGCAAGGGAGCCCAACATTTAATCTGCAAGTTGAATTACAGAGGAAGGATTATCTGCCTTTTCTGTAATCCAGAAATTATCCTATTACCCACATGTACCGTATGGTTATCCTAATTAATACCAGGAAGAGGCAAGGTTTTGTTTAGCTGTTCACAAACGCCCAAATGAAATACGAAGAAATGCAGGGAGAAGGGGTTTAATTTTTTCATAACCATTTGTAAAAAAAAAAAAAAGGCATTAATGTCTGTCAACAAATATAAATTTACATAGAAAATTTACAGGCATTGGAAGTTGGACTGCAGGCTATATTCTTATTTATGCAAGAAAAAAAAAAGAATGGTGGCAATTCACTAGAAGAATCAGACTGGAGGAGGTAAATGGCTTGAGCTTCCAACTATGTTGTTCTTTGAAAAAAATTAAAATGTGATTCCCTTGTGGTAAATGGGTTGGGAGTTTTTAAAAAAGAATGCATGTCCTACAAAGGCACATATAGGACATATTACATTATGTGCTTTCCAAGAAAGAGTAGCCCTTATCTTAGATGGCTAGTACATAAGCAGAGCTGGAGTGAAGAAATTTTTAGAAAAAGGGAGAACTAAAATCACATAAAGAGTGTCAGATCAAGATTGCTGTGTGACAAGTTGTATTAACCTAATGTTCAGTTCAGTTTCATGGAAGGAAACCTGACCATTATTGTTTTAAGTACATTTTCCTCTTCCCTTTAACCTCAGGTCCTTTTCAAAATTGTAGGTTGCATCATTGTTCAGGGTTTCGAGTGGGAGCTTTCCCCATCCTTCCTGGAGATAACAGGCATTGGAATTGGGATAGGTGATGTTTTGGAAAAAAAGAATTCTTCTAAATAGAGGCACTTGAAATTATTAAAGCCACCCATATGGGGAAATGAGGCTGGTTGGAAATAATCAAGGCATGGTTTGGCAAATATTTAGTAATGCATAAAATGCAATTAATTGTTAACTGGCATAGTTAAGAGTAAAATTACCACCTTGTGTGAACTTTTAGTCCTGTCAGTTAGGAATATCTCGGTTATTGTCAGCAGCTTTCAAATGTAAGGCAGACCAGAAATAGGTCAGACAGATTATTACTAAGCATCTTTGCAGTAAGAAATATGTGGGCAGGGTTTAGGAAACACTACTAGAAATCCATAGTTGAGTTATTTCTAGACTGCAGCTGAAATTGGATCAGTAAAGATGAGCATGAAAAATGAATTTCTGATATCAGATAACCAAAAAAACCCAAACAAATCCTGGATGGTAAACTCAGAAAGGAGAAGCTCAGCATTGCATCTGCATTGTGAACAGAACCTACTAAACATTTGCCTTAGATTCACTGAGGAATCCAAAAGGGTGGTTCTCACTTAAGTAGTGCATATTTGTATAGTTTTCTGCAAATAGCACCTGAGATGTATCCAAGATATGCTACCATTGTGCCACCATTGATTGCACATATTGGAAATAGTTATAGTTTTCTCTTTTTCCTCTTTTGCTCTTAGACAGATGGGATTGCAATACATTAAGGAACTGCCTCTTGCTTTTACTGCCCACATACACTACAGCAGTGGTGGGATTCAAAAAAATTTACTACCCCTTCTGTGGGCATGGCTTGGTGGACATGATGTGGCTTGGTGGGCATGGCTTGGTGGGCATAGCAGAAGAAGGATACTGCAAAATCTCCATTCCCTCCCCACTCCATTAACCTGCTTTCCAGTTCCATTCTCCTGTGCAGGACAACAAAAGAAGATACAGCCAATCAGCTGGGACTCAAAGCAGAGAATAGATGGGGAGGTGCCAGTCAGAGGTGGTCAGAACCTGCTGAATCTGCACTACAGTTAGCCAGTGTTTTTGAAACTTGGCAACTTTAAGATATGTAAACTTTAAAGTTGCCAAATTTGAAAAACCCTGCACTAAGCAATATAAGAAAATCCTGAATAATCTTTCTTTTCCAGACATCACTACAGTACCACCTGAGACAGAATTCCCTTCAGGATTCCACTCACCAATTTTGAATATTTTATACCTATTTTTAAAATGCATAAGGCTCCCTTCCTAAAGGAAAGACCAAGTGACAATTAAAGAGCCTCTTGCCATATCCAGTGCACAGATCTTAAGGAACACGAGGCCACAAGACTATACAGTTCAGGGCAAGGAAGGAAATTATTGATAAGGAGAGGAAACTACCAAGGAACCTGCTTTCATTAAAGATCAGAGAGACAAGATGGGTTCTTTTGGATCACACCAGATTGATTTGCCAGATGTGCCAAGCAGAAACAACGGCAAAAGGCAAAAGTGGAAAGATAATGAGAGACAACAGCTGACTAAATATAAGCAAAGGAGTATTCCAGGCATTTTGATATTGAAAAATAAAGTAATTATCTCTATGGTGAAAATGAAGGACAGACAATTAATGATGAAGATGAAGAGGAATGTGATGGAAATTATGAAGAAGCCTTCGACCAAACATACATACCCTCTGCTTCAAGTACTGCATCCAGTTTTGTTCACCACATTATAAAAAAAATATTGAGACTCTAGAAAAAATACAAAGAAGAGTAACCAGGATGATTAGGGGACTGGAGACTAAAACATATAAAGAACCATTACAGGAACTAGCCATGGCTCATCTAGTGAAGAGGACCAGGGGAGACATGATAGCAGTCTTCCAATATTTGAGGGGCTGCCACAGGGAGGAAGGGGTGAAGCTATTTTCTAAAGCACCCAAAGGCCAGATAAGGAATAATGGATGGAAACTGAAGAAGGAGAGATTTAACCTGGAAATAAGGAAAAGCTTTCTGACAGTGAGAACAATCAACCAATGGAACAGCTTGCCCTCGGAAGTTGTGGGAGCGCCATTACTTGAGACTTTCAAAAAGAGATTGGACAGCCATTTGTCAGGAATGGTGTAGGGTCTCCCGCTTGGGCGGGGGATGACTTACAAGGTCCCTTCCAACTCTGATTATCTGTTATCTGTTAAAAGAAAAGACAGAATACAATAGATTAGAAATAACAAATGTTGCTATGCAGAGCATAAGACATGGTGCATAAGATAAGCAACAACTGTTGATGCTCATTTTCACAAGACAATAGATAGAATATACTCATATACTACACTATACCATATAATATATTATATAATATACTGTAGATGGGATGCCTATATGCTGGGATGCCTGGTATGGATGGTTTAGAAATAAAAAGAAAATAAAATGGCCATTAGGAAAAGAATGGGGAATTATGTAAATATGTATATATGTTGTAGA